>JABUQX010126367.1:0-12730 GCA_015478945.1 Trachelipus rathkii | reverse complement strand
GAATATCAATGTAAACAGATCAAAGAATTCTTTTCAAACTATACCGATGAGTCAGTTCAGTTTTGTGATTCAACTTCAAACATTTTATTAAAAAGCATCTTTCGCGAACATAAAAAGCCATGTAACTCATACGACCTATTATTTTAACAGCATATATTTGTAGTCGTTATTTTTTACTAAAATACTTTTTACTTAATACTTTTAATTTACTAAAATTTTTAAAAAATGTTGTAAGAAGAAAAAATCAGAGTGTCTGGATACTCTTATGAAGTGCATTTGATATTTTACTAACAATTGTACGACAATTTACTAAAAACAATTAAACATACATACCTTAAATTCATTAAATCAGTAAAATCAATATATTTTTTTTACCTGACACCAAAATGTTTTTTGTTTCATATCAATTATTCCGTAGGAAATTTACTTTCTATATAGTATATAATATAAGATATATTATATATATTATTATAAATACTTCTTAATATTATATATAATATAATTATTATAAAAGATTTTAATTACTATATTATAACTTATATTATTATTATATTTATATATATTATTATTTTGATTATATACCGTGATATTATATATTATATTAATATAACTCAATATAATATTTATTTATATATATATTACTTACTATATATATATTTATTATTATTATATATTATATATATATTATATATATATATATATAATATATATATATTATATAGATATAATATATATTATATATATATTATATATTATAAATATATATAATACTCATATGTATAGATTATATATATATATAAAATATCTATTATATTATAATATATATTATATGATATTTTAAACTTATACAGTATAATATTATATTTTATATATTATATAATATTATCTAATACTATATATTATAATATATATACATATACCTTATATATATATATATATATATAAAAATCGTATATATATATATTTATTAAATATATACTATATATATATATATATTTGTTTACTTATAGATTATTTATTATAAGAAATAACACCTATATATATAAATATATTTAACTTATATTTAGGGGTTCAAAGTCCAACTCCGACGCCCCGCATCGTGAAAACCCGTGTTGCAACTGAGGACACCAGGCAGGTGTCCTCAGCTAAAGGACTATGACAGGAAGCGATACTTAGCAAGCACTCGCTTCCGTAAATAAACTCTGCCAGACTCAAGCGCGAGCCTCGGAAGCCGAACCGAACTTTAGACGACGACTTCTTCGGCGAGATTTACAGAAAAGGAATCAGGAAACACTTTCAAGATATATATATGCTGCCACTCGTATAATAACTGGGTACCTATGTGTAGAAAAAACGCATCAGAGAATAATAGGATAATCATGCAATACATTCCACCAAAAGATATGTAGCAAGATGTAGGTGATTGTTCCTTCATATGTGTAGAGGTAAGAGATGGCCGAGAAGCGAATTTTGTTCTGTAACGTATAGTCGGAGTTGCAAGAAGGCAAATAAAATAGCATTGTGTCGGAATTGTAGTGCGACCAACTTTCACCATGCTATACAGAGATATGTAAAAATATTATTTAAATAATCATCAGGATCAATGTTTCTGAGTTGATAGTGACTTGAGTTATTAGAAATTATTTATTGTTCTGGGTATATGCACCACAACAGGGCACTTCAAGAGGACTGGAAAAACCTATATTTATGGAATTGATGAATAAGAGGTGGGTATGAAGAGGAGGGGAAGGTGCGGTTGCATGCGGAGATTCTAACCTTTAGAGTTAGAAAGTAGAGTAGAAAAGAATGGTTGAGTAGTATTGACCATTGCTAGAGGAGATCAAGTATAACATGAGGGAGAGGCGTTGATCATTTTTGTGCGAGAAACGATCTAAAAATAATGTACATCGTTTTTTCAAGTGCACATAGAGAGTCCGCAAATCTTTACCGAGTATATGATGGAATCAGGTAACGAACAATTCTATCAAATATTCAGTTAATTTAAGACTACATTCTAGTCAGCGATAAAGTGTAGGATAAAAAGTAATAAGTGAATCCGTGAGTTCCTAGATCGGGTAGTCTAGGACTGTTGGTGGCGATTATGAAGAAAAGGGAAGAGTAATGCAGAGAGCGGCAATGATCAGAGTGAAGAATGTTGGTCAGAACAATAAAACGTAGACATCTATAACGTGTGTAAATACAGACATCTAAGGAATGTAGATAGAAAACGAAGACTTGCAGGAAGTCATCAGGAAGTGGCCGAGAAACTCTTGGTAAAGATGATCAGATGCTGTACTAGAAGATACTTACACCTGGCTTGAACGTAAATGAAAAAAGCAATTTTGATACCTAATACAGAATAAATATGAGCAACGACTGAATTATACACTGTTAGGCATCCAGGAGAATATTTACAGCCTCAAAATGTAGCCAAGAGAGAATAATAGAGAGCAACAAAAAACAAAGGAGAAGTAGGAATGGAATGAGAAATAACGACGTTATTTGTCAAGGATAGAAACATATTTAAGATGTCGAAGCTTTAAAAAGAAAACATAAACACCGATAACTAGAAATAAAAATTACGAAACGGAGATTCCTCTGAAACCGCGAAGAAATAAACATGATAGATGGACCGTTCGAATACTTGAACATCTGCTAAATGTAGATACAGTAGAACAAGAGGAAAGCTTCAGATCAGACGAGGTGAGAGGAATTACAGGAGAAGGCGGGAGAATAACTGTGAGTAATAATCGGAGGAGGCTATAATAAAAGGATGGAAGAAGGTAAACTCCAGGAAGGACTTAGTGGCTGTGAGTTGGTTGGATGAGGCATAGCTAAAGCGCATACATAGTTGCCTATCCACAGGTTGGAGAGAGGAAACGTGCTGGAAAGGTGCCAGAAAAAAGCGGCAAAGAATAATAATACATAATAAGGAATAGTATGAAGCTTAACAATTATTAGGGTAATTCCACTGTATGTGACCATCTGACGAACATATACGAAAGAATATGTTTAGAAGATGAAAGATGTTTAGAGCGAGACTCGGAGACAAACAGGACTGCGTATAGAAGGCAGAGAACCACGAAACGAACCTACTTATTCACACTGAGAATGTCTCGGAAATAGCTTATATGGAAGAATTCTTGTAGCCTCATCGATCTGCAATAATGCATTCATTCGGTGCAAGAAAAAAAAGCTCTGGTAGCCTATGGAGAGAATTATGAGTTTATAGGGTAGATTAATGAATGCGATAGAAAGTATGTATGAAAAATGCAGCTGTAATGTTAGATCATAATTTGACTAAAGATGACTTGATGGTTGAAACAGGGAGTGAAGCAAAATGTTTCCATCACTGCTGTTTAAATATCAATCTATATTTAATGTGATAGAAGTGAAAAGCGAGACTGGAAATTGACAGGGACATAATGCAATATTGGGCTTTTCTGGCATGTGAAAGCGAACAGTAGGCATACGAAGTGGTGGAGTTTGTTTTGAGGATGAAGTAAAGACAGGTCGAGGCTATACCTACGAAACAGAATATAAAAGAACGGAAGGAATATGAACGAGGGATGAAAGATGTAATAGGAAAGGTGAAGCGCTTAAATACCTGCATTATCTCGGAGGATGTTTATGAGAAAGGAGGAAAGTGGGGAACTTCATTTGGAAATATCGTGGCCATTATACGCGGTATATAACCCCTATATAAGAAAGAACAGATAACCGAATAGAGGTTAAAAAAGTGATTTTACAGCATTATGACTCTACTGTACGGAGCTGAAACATGGACAACAACGGAAAAAGATGAAGATAAGATATAATGCAGACGAGACATGGGATATAGAACTATATTGAAAGTAGAGAACAGGAATAAGGAATTGAAGTTTATTAGAAGAATAGGGTTGACGAAGATTGACTCACTTGGAAGAAGAGGTGGAGATGAAATTGGACACATGGAAGAGACAGGAAAGGGATACCCGAAATACGATGAGAATGTACACCAGAAGCAGCACCAAGAGAAGACCATAATAAGAATTGCCATCTCATGGTAGACTCCTGAAAATTGCAGCTTTATCAATTATGAAGAGGCTTCTTTAGAGAAGGAAAACCCAGCCAGAGAGGCACCGTCTTGGAGATAATGCCTTGCCGCCGGCTGATCCCCAATGAAAGAACCCCTTCCCTGGAGAGGAAAGTAAGAAAGTTACAATAAGTAAAGCTATATGTACTTACTAATATATATATAGTTATAACTATTATATTTATATAATATATATATTATATATATAAGTATATATTATTTATATAATATATACATATTATATTAATATTATTATATATGATATATTATTATATATATACATATATATAAATATTTATATTATATATTATATATATATATATATATTTATATATATATAATCATATAATTATATTATATCTTTAGATATTTATATATATTATTATAATACTATATCTATATATACTATATACTTATTATATATATATATAATATTAAATAGATATTAAATATAATACTTTCATATTTATATATTATTATTAAATAGATAGATATAATATTAGTATAATAATTCTATATATAATATATACTATTATCATATATAAATATTAATTATTTTATTTATTAGATAATATTATATATATATTTAAATATTATATATATACTATTATTATATCGAATATAGATGTTAAAAATATCAATTAAAATATATTAAATATTCTATATTATATATATTATTACTAATTATATATATTATTATAATATTATACTATAATATTATTAGATATATAATAGAGATATATATAAGTATATTTAGATTAAAATGATTAAATTATTTATTATATATTAACATATATAATTATTATTATATAATATAAGAAATAATATATAGTATATTATAATATAAAGTTTTATACTATATTATATAATATAATATATACTATGATTATATAACCTAGATTATTAAATATTAAACTGATATATTATTACTATATATATTTATTATTATATATGTATTATAATTCTATTTTTATATATACTATTATATATTTACTATATATATATTATATATATATTATATATATATATTATATATATATTTATCTCAGGGCGAACCTCATTGTCCATACTTAGCATGAGCCGTTTCTTAAAGGAAATGATAAAAGAGAATTTTGATTGTCATTTTACTATGATTGAGGATAAATATGTCAATAATTATTTTTCCTCTAACGCTTCTTTCACAATAGTCAATCAATTTATTTTTAATTTGCATTCTCGAGCAGCCAGCGTGTATTAATAATTTTGCTAGTCAATGCGATACATACGATACCTCAGGTAACCTGAAATACTGCGTTTCTGAAAAGTTTTCTCAGTAAACAAGTGCGCGCGCATGAAATTATCCAAGGCGAAAACATTGTGAAAGTTTGCTGTAACTTAACAGCAAGACTGTTCGAGTTGGCGAAAGAAAGCACTCTCGGGGGCCTTCTTTAAAATTCATTCGTTGTCTCGTGATTCTAATTAATTTGAAAAGAAAATGGCGAAAAATTAATTTTTTTCCTGTTATTAAAGTAAATCATATTAATCTTTCAATTTTTAAAATGTTACGAAAGTGACATATTATTATCATTATTTGTTTAATCATATTTCCATGTTTGATGTAATTAAACATTGACTAAAGTTTAAAGGTTTTACATCTTTATTTATAAATAAAATTATTTAAAATTTTACTTGCTATTGACGCTAAAAAATAAAAATATATTTATATGATCTTTAAATATGTAATGTTGGTATAATTATGTGATACAACATAAGATCTATCATAAATTATTAAATATAGTTAATTCTGGTGTTGACCACTGATATTATTATTATTATTATTATTATTATTATTAATATTAATTATTTATTATTATTATTATATATTATTATTCATATCAATTATTATTATTAATTATTATTATTATTTATCTATTATATTTATTACTGTTTTGTTATTGTTTATTTAATTTTTTATTGTTATCTGTTATTTTTTTTGTTATTTTATATATATTAGTATTATTATATATTATATTTTTACTATTATATATTATATGATTATTTATTATTATATATTATTATTATTATAGTTATTTATTATTATTATTATTCATTATTATTGATTATTATTGATGTCATTAATTATATCATTATTATTTATTTATTTATTACTTATTATTTATAATTATATATTAAATATATAAATGGATTTATATTATTATATTTAATTAATTTCATATCTTATTTATTTAATATTTTTATTCATATATTATTATTAATTATTATTATTTTATTATTATATTTATATATATTTATTTTTATTTCTTTAAGATTTATTATTATTTATTAATATATATATTATTTTTATTTTTATTTTTATTTTTATTGTTACTTTATATTATATTATTATTATGATTTTTATTATTATTATTTTATATATAATTATTATATGAATTATTTTATTATATTTATTTTATGTTATCTAGTATTTTTATATTATTATTTCATTATTTTTAATTATTATATTTTCATTATCATTAATTTATAATTATATTATATCATTATTAATTATCAGAAACAATAAATATCAAGCATTTTTTTCTTCACTAAATTTTATCAAATTTTTCCAAATTCCTAAAAATCTTCCTAACATTTTCATAATTTTACCATTGAGATACAATTCTGTGTGTATAGAAACAAAAATAAATGCCTTTTCTGGAAATATATCTCAAAGTTTCTTACCACTTACGTTGGACATTTTCAATAGAATGTACTTTATTTTGAACTCCGAAGCCAAATAATAAATTAACTACTCCTATTATACATAATTATATTATATACAATAAATGATTAACTAAAAATATAAATATACGTAAAAAATAAATGAACTTGATATTTAGATGTCTTTTTTTCTTTCTTTTCTTCTAATAATATAATAATGTTATAGTAACAATATATTTTATATTATATAATTTTCAGTACTATAGTATTCTTAAAGATATGAGAGCTCTGAGAAATAAGGAAATTTTGTTTTCATTTATTTCAAATTTTAAAAGTAAATTAGTTTATCATTATTTAGTTTAATTTTTTTTAATGCTTACTTGTCTTTATTACCTGTCTCTGCCAACATACAGTCTTCCGAAGTAGTATTAGCGCTATAACCCACAATATTCTAAGTGCGTTATCATTCCTAACTCTCTATGCAATTAGAAATTAGTACACGACGTTGTTACGCTCGCCAGCATATTTTACACCACGAGCACTAAAACTAAAACTATTAGCAATAGTATTATTTGCAGCTTTATTTAATTATTATTATCTATTATTTATTATATTATATATTATTATTATTATATTAATTATTTATTATTATTATATATTTATTTATATATATATTATTATTATTTCTATTATATTTATTAAATATAATATAATAATGTATAATTTATACTATTATATACTTATAATTTATAATAATTATTAATTATTCATCTATTATTATTATATATTATTTACTTATGATAATTTATTATATTTATTATTATTATTATTATATTATATATTTTTAATTATTTTTAGGGTAACTCCGAAAATTATTATTTTTCATTTTTGTTAGGATAACTTACAATTATGTCAATTATCATCTATCATATTCATTATATATCAATTTTGGACATTTTCTTCATTTATCATTATCATTAATCATTATCCCGCTATGAAGAATATCCTTATATATTTATTATTATTATTAATTATATATAATATATTTAATTATTCATCTTTTAAGATTTTTTATATTATTTTTGCTCATATAATTAATGTAAAAGTAAGTGCTAATTACTATTTATTATTATTATTATTATAATATTATTTATACTATATATAATCTCATTAATCAATATATCTTTCCATAAATTCATTTTTAGTTTCATTATCAGGATCAATTATCATTTATCATTATCATTTAATCTAATTATCATTATCATTGTCTGCTTATTTATCAATAACCAATTATATTATTATAATTAATTACTACTAATTATTATATTAATTATTATTCATTTATATAATATATTATATATTATTATCTATTATTAATTATTAATAATTATTAATATATCATATATTACTTTATATATTACTTATTATTATTTTAATTATATCATATTATTTAATCTATAATATATTATTATCATTATATAATTCATTATTCATATTTTTATTATTATAATTTATTATTATCTTCTTAATATTAAGCTATATTATTCATTATTATTATTATATTATTATTATTATTATTATTATTGAGATTATTACTTAATATTTTATAGATTCATGATATTCATTATATATATTATTAATTATTAATTATTATTATTATTGAAGAACCCAACTGTGTTAACCCCCACACCTCCACCCCACGCGCATAGCTTCAAGTTTATCACATTTACATATTAAGCTTACTTATTATCCCCTTTTAAAATTTAAAATATTCACAAATTATTAGTATGCCCGTGAGGCGTTTAACTCTACAATATACATTTTAATAACATAATTAATATAAATAAAACTTTTTCCCATTATGATTTATTAATAATTTCTTTTTTCCAAAAGGAAAAAAACTCATTCAGTAATAGGGTTGCCAACAATTTCAAAAAAAAACAATATAAATTGGCACTTAAATAACTATATTTAAAATTATATCTCTTTGCAGGAAAAGATATATAAACAATATATCATTCATATATAAATTAGTTTATGCTCATCAATTTACCTATTTAATTGCTTCATAGTTATAAATTCTATTTATTTTTCTTTTTGATTTAATATTTTTAAAACTATTATTAAAGGAGAATAATGAATAATTAAAACATAAAATAAATGAATGTTCTGTACAAAATTATAAATGAATATAGACAAACTCTTATAAAATGTACCCAGTAAAATATTTTTAATATTCTACCAAAACATAACTAAATAACCATGTACTTCAATTTTTAAAATTAAGTTTTATCAGAAAATATTTCAAAACGAATAGATAATTTATTAAATACTATATCCTTAGATATTATATATACTATATAATGTATATTAAATATTATATCATATATATATATATTTCACTATCAATTATTATTATTATCATATAATACATATTACTTAATATACAATATATATAATAATATATAAATATTATTTTAATTACTCACATATATATATAATATATATATTTATATAATAAGTATATAATACTTATATCTAATAATTATATTATTAACATTTTTATATATACTTAATACTATAATAGCACTAATATTTAACACTAATATACATCTATAGTATATCATATTACACTAATACCATTAATCTAAATACACACTAACTAATAACATATAATATACAAGCATATAAATATATATCATATAACTATAACACTTATCCATAATAATACAATAGCACTAACGTATATATATAACAATATATACTTACTTCTATATTATATATAATGAAACATCTAAAAGTATCTGGCATATCTCTAGTCTGCCGATTTAACCACGTACTCCGCTGCGTGTAGATTCGACTTCGAACCAAAGATTCCATGCTGCAATTCATGAATTCGATTCGATTCAAAAACATATTCCACACACAGGATCCGGTATTCGGATTCGCATTCGATATCCGAACAGTTGACTCGTGATTTCGATCTAGCAACATTTCACAACATAGATCCGATTATCCGAGCCTCGATCGAATCAGCATTGAAATCCGAGTCTAATTAGTTTTCTACAGATGTCAAAAAAATCATAAAAAATCATAAAAAATAAACGCAAACTTAGAATAAAATTGCATCACCATTTATAGGACCAATCACCTCAGCTACTGTAAGCAAGCCCACTCCAAGATGACATTATTCGTCTACTATTATCTTTACTAATCCACCAAAACGATAAATACCTTGTCGCGTTCTATATTGTACAACCAGTTTTGTGTACAGCATATAATAAAAACATTAATTTTATATATTGCCCAACAATATGTTGTTGTTAAAAAGAGATATTCGTTGACGAGATAATTCATTAGTTAATTAATCTTTATAAAAAAATTATCAAACATCAAGGTTAAGAGATTTGAAGCTTTGTAACTAAATTGTGTAAATGTTATAGAAATTACTGACTCTGCAGCCGAAGACTTCTACATTTCATTTCATGTCTTATATGGATATATGTTATTCTTTACAAGCTACAGTGCTAGTTACAATTTTAAAATTACCATCTTCAAACAAACTTACGATTTTCTTCTCTTTTTTAAAGACACACTTCATGGTACAACATATTGGTAACATAGAATTGTAAAATTGCTAAAGTAAATGGCAGCCACACTACAAAAATTATTTTTTTTAGTCGCTCTCTATATGCAGGCATCTTGTATGCAAATTGCGTTCTCCATCATTAAAGCAGTACCACCAGCAATAATAAGCACAGCTTTCATACTTTCATTCTCCATCGTCCACTGTAAACGCACTATATTCATAACATACAATAATCATGTATGAAACCTCACTTTCACCATCATGCTCATCACTAATTGCGCACAGCTGACGGTTGGAAATAACTCAATTCGAGTCCATAAAATCATAGTTTTAAAAACACATATCTGAACCTTAATCACTAAACAATTCACCATTTAACCGCACAGATAATCATAGTAAAAATATTCTCATTGTATTTTATAACCCTGAGCACACTGATTTGAATTCTAGCCAGGCACCTTTTGTCCTTCTGACAGTTTCTTTCGAACTCCGATCTCAGAAGACTGCTTAAATGCGGGTGCTAATAATAAAACCCCTTCAATTTATCTGCACTCATTAATAATTGTGAATTAAGTATCGAATGATAAGAATGCCACAACTTCTTTTAAGAACTTTTACAATTTTCTATATCAATAACAAGTTAAATGCCAAAGTGGAGAAGACAAACAAGCGACTTCACAGTTGTAATGTGATATGTTTGCCCCAATATAAATGTCTTTTCAAAAAAAAAATAAAAAAAAATTCAGCAAAAATTTATATTTGTTCATTTTTCAGCCAATAATTTATTTTCCAACCTCTGTCGTTGCATTTTTTATACAAGCTTCAAAAATAATAATCTACTAACTCTTATACTTATTATATACTTATATATTAATTATAATACTAATAAAAATATATATACTATATATATATAATATATAATATATAATAATTACATTATATGTATATATAATTATACTTTATATAACTATATATAATATTATATATATAAATATATATTATATATATTATACTATATAGTAATTATACGTACATATAATATAATATATATAATTATAATATTATATTATTATTAAATATATATATTATATATATATATATAAATATATATATATTATATACATATATATATATAATATATATAATATAATATATTACTTGTATAATATATTTGTGTGACGATGGTGTTACAAGTCGGAATTCTTTAAATTAATGAACCTATAGTTATGATCACTTGCACTAATTTATAAAATTTTGGGGCAAACAAACTAACATTGTATATTTCTTTTTATTTAATGAGAAATTCGTCTAATTCACAAATTCAAAATATATTTGAACTCGTATAAATTAAAAAGCCGAAAATGTAGTAAAAATTAATAATCAACTATGAATATCTTATAAAGTCCCATTATTTCTAACGCTAACTAAATGTTTGTCGTCATTTTTAGTTAAATAATTTGTTGGAAAGGAAAGATTTCAAATACTACGTAAAATATTTTTCCAAAGAATTCCAAATTAAATTTGACGGTTTTGTCGTCAGTTTTGTAAAAAAAAAATCAATTGAAAGATTTCAAATACTACGAAATAAGTATATCGAAATCTTTTAATTAACATATGTGAAACACTTATAGAAAAATAGGGCATGAACTCTAAAAAGTGTATTCCGTGCCTGCTAGAAGCATTTTTAACATATATAATGGTAATAAAATGTGGCATAAGAGTTTGTAGATATTTCACCGTGTACTTTAAAAAGAAAGAAAAACATACACGTTAAAAGAGTGGAGGAAAAAAATACACTAATAGAAATTTTAAGTCTTATAATATACGAAAGGTGTGGTTTTATGGCCCATCAATGAGAAGCCCGATAGTATACTAACCCTCACTCATAAAAAATACGACCAAAATATATATATATATATATATAATATTATAAAAAGATATTTACTCAATAAAGATGCCACCGACACAAACAAATCGAACCTAAACACAACCCACCCAAACACTCAATGAAACCAAAACCCAAGCGAAACAAACGATAACCCAAACACCGTGCAAGCAAACACAAACAAAAAAAAAGAACACCAACCCACACACTGGGGGACGCAACCAACAGGCAAAAACATCTCACAAAACGGAAATCATGAACGAACCCCAAGCAACCTAAAACCCACAGCCCATCAACCTATAATAATACCTATATAATACCTAATAAATAATATTAACCATATATATCAATATAATCACACAACAAGCAACGCCAACAATACTACCTATACTACGACACGTAAATACTACCTCACGTAATAAGATAATATATAATATAATAAAAACATAGAAAATAATAAAAAACTCGTCCTAATATAAATATA
>JABUQX010126366.1:40000-47500 GCA_015478945.1 Trachelipus rathkii | reverse complement strand
CTTTCCAATTAACAAGTTTAACCTCCTTCGTATGTTTTCTTCCTCTCACAATACGTTCCAAGCAATCTTACTATTTCTTAGAATTTCTACTTTAACTTACTTTTCATTTATAATTTAGTTGGTTATACTGCCAGTGGCGAAGCGTCCAGTCATCTATTGATGCGGCGATGACTGATCAGATGAGATAAAAAATAAATCAATTCTTTTTTCAAATTTCATTATTATTTTCATTTTCATTATATATATATATATATATATAATATATATATATATATATTATATATATATATATATATATATATATAATATATAGTATATATATATATATATATATACATATATATAATATACATATATAATATATATTATATATTATTATATATATATAATATATATATTATATATATATATATATATATATATATATATATATATATATATATATATATATATATATATATATATATATATATATATATATATATATATTATTATTATATATATATAATATATATATATATATATTACTATAATATTATATATATAAAATGCGCTTGAAAAAGGGCCGGATCCAATTACAATGAATAATATTAATATAACATTCCCAGTAATCTGTAAATTGCGGATCAATTGCGAGCACATTAGCAGTATTATTATATAATGTTCACATCTCTAAGCCAATCAAATTGCGCCAAAAATGTATAGTGATATAACATGGCTAGCTCATCTATAGATTTGTCGCTGAAGCCCTATTTGAGCGAATTTGTTTCTCATATTAAAGCATAAGTACTTTAAAATTTCGTTCAAACTTCGGACTTCTGAAATATAGTAAATTATTAAAGAAATTATAAATTCATAAATTATTATTAGAATCAGTGAAATACAATAATAAATTTTACTCTTTTTACAAAAAATAAGTCAATTAAAGTTCCTTACTTTAGAAATAATATATATTTTATAAAGTACGAAATATAATGAAACAAGCTTAAAATATTGGCAAAAATTCGTTTTCCTTGAAAGAAAAATGTATTTTAATGGGAAACTACTTTGAAAAATAACCTAAATATATTATTATTATTATTATTATTATTTTATTATTATTATTATTAATTGTAAAACAAATATATTATTATTATTATTATTATTATTATTATTATTATTATTATTATTGAAATTTAATATGAATTTGATTTTTTTGCTGTTTTTTTTATTTTTATTCTTCCTTTCCAATTCAATTTCGACTTCAATGTGGTATAGGTGGAGTGGTACATTTTTTTTTTTAGTTAACACCACCACTCACGGGCAGAGCCCTATTCAGGAAGGGGGTGCACACCAAAAGTTTCAATCCGCTGGCACAAAATTACGGCAGATGAGAACCAGACGGGCAGGCTTTAAAGTGAGTGAGATTAAATTCAGCAGGGAACACAGAAGATGGAGAAAGAATTCCACAGAACAGAGGTGCCAGGAAAGGAAGCACAGCAGCGAACTAGCCTGGATTACCAAGATCCACACAAAAACTCGTGGGCAGACACAGCACCCCTTGTGCTACGAGGGCGTCGTAAAGGTGGTGGTACACGGGTGGTAAGTTCCCTCGAGCACTTGCCGCTGTGGTACCTATAGAAAAGAGATAAAGTACCAACATGGCGCCGCCCAAAGATAGAGGGTCAAATGAACTGGAAAGTACAGGACAGTTTATAAGCCTTTTGTGCCCTTTTGACTCGACCCTGTCCAAAAGCCGGGTGAAACCAGAGCCCCCAAAGATATGAGAACAGTACTCCATACAAGGGCGGATGAGACCCTTGTATAGCTGGAGTAACTGAGAAGAGGAAAAAAAGTCTCGCAGTCTAAACAGAACTCCCAGTTTCTTTGAAGCCGCCCTAGCAACCGTTGTGATGTGAGGTTTCCAAGACAGTTTTTGTTTATGTTAAGGCCAGGAAGGTTTATATTGTCAACAGGAGAGACGAGAGAACTGTCGAAAGATAAGAAAAGTTAGAAGGTGTTTTAGAGGGAGATTTGTAGAAGTTGAATTTTTAAATAATTTAATTTTACAAATTTTGATACGACCCAACGGAAATATGCTATCCAGATCAGCGAGGAATTAGGAATCGGAAAAGATGTATGACGAGATTCAATTCTAGAAGTAAAAGAAGGAGCAGAATTGAAATGAGTTGAAGAGTGAAGGGTCGAGTCATCGGCATAAGAGTGGATAGAGTTAGATGTGCAGGTGAGAAGATCATTAATGAAAAGTAAGTTCCTAAGAGCGGAAAACCATAAATCGGTTAAATAGGAAAGTATATCGCCAGTAGACCTTGAACGCCGAAAGCCGTATGGTTGATCGGAAAGAGAGAATGAGATTCCAGAGGCCTAAGAAGTGAGAAGTTAAGAAGTGTTTCAAAGATCTTAGATATAATACAAGTGAGAGCTATAGGGCGATAGTTAGAAGGATCAGAGCGGCTTGTTGAACGAGGGGCGGGGTTAGCACGTAAGCACATTACCTCAAAACTTGGGGAGGAATGCCATCCGGGCCACCCGCCTTCCTAACGTTCATAGATCTCAGGAGCCCGTGTACCCGATCAAATGTAATCACAGGTAAAGACATAGGACACCTGAGAGGAGAAGGAGAAGGAGGAGGAATGCCAGAATCGTCCAAGGTTGAGTTAGAGGAAAATAGGAGGCCGAAGGAATGAACCTGCTCATCCCGTCAACGATTACAGATCCCACCTTAGTGGCAGAAGCCGAAGCGTCATCAGAGTCAAAGCAGTCATTCCAATTATAGTTAGCGTAGAATCGACGCAAGGCCCCCCAATCAGCCCGATCAAAGTGCCAGAAAAAATGCATAGGGCAGGATGAAGCTGTTGGAGAGAAAGTATTGAAATTAAGAGATATAAGGTTGTGGTCAGATTTACCAATAGGAGCGAAATGGTGTATTTATAGAGAGAAGGACTAGTGGTGAAACATAGGTCAAGTGTGTTCAAGAATTGGTTGAGACGATCCGGAATGTGTGTAGGATCCGGTTGTGTACAACTAAATGGCCAATTAAAATCATCATGGGAAATAGTGAAGAGTGGTGTCCCAGAGCGGTTCAGAAGCTGGGGGTTACTATTGTTCCGTTCATATATATAAGTGATTTGACCATGGATTAAATGCAAGGTTTCTAAGTTTGCAGATGATACCAAAGTGGCCACCTCAGTTAGTAAAAGTTAAGGATGTATAAAGATTCAAAATGAACTTGATAAACTTCTTGGGTGGGCAGATAAGTGGCAAATGAATTTTTATAGTAAAAATTGTAAGGTTCTTCACCTAGGTTTCTCAAATAAAAGTTTTAACTGCGATATGAATGGGGATTGGCTTGAGTCTGTGGACCAAGAAAAAGATATAGGTGTGATTATAAGCAGTAATTTGAAAGTAGTTAATCAGTGTTTGAAGCAAATAATAAAGCTAACAAGATGCTGGGCATAATAAATCGCAATGTTGTTTACAAGAGCAAAGAAATAATAAGTAAACTGTATAATAGCAATGCTATGCCAATAATAGAGTATTGTGCACAAGTTTGGGCCCCTTATTTAAAAAAAGACTTAGATATGCTAGAGAGAGTGCAAAGTAGAGCAACAAGGATGATTTCTGGGTTTGATGGTAAGAGCTATGAGGAGAGGCTGAAGGAGTTTAGGAATGTTTTCAGTAGAAAGGCGATTTCTCAGAGGGGACAATGATACAAGTCTACAAATTTTTTACATCTATTGATAATACGGAGACCAATAAAAATTCTTCATATTAGAGCACGGACGTGAGAACCAGGGCATAACAGAAAATTAAGAAGAAAGCATGCCATCTTGATATAAGAAAGCATTCTTTCAGCATAGAGTTGTTAAATTTTGGAATGGTTTGCCATAGGAGGTTGTTGAGGCAAATTGTATAATTGAATATATAATTGTATTATATAATATATATATATAATTATATATATATTTATATATATATATATTATATTATATTATATATATATTATATAATATATATATATATATATATATATTAATGTCGAAATTAGGAACCGGGAACTGTAGCGATGACTGCTGGAAAATGCCACGCCTCGCCACTGTTATACTCCCCATTATAATTATATAATATATATATAAATATATATATAATATATAAATATATTATATATATATATATATATAATATATATATAATATAATATATATATATATTATAATATATATATATAATATAGGCCAGGGCATCCCGAAGAGTTCAGGCATGTAACTAGAAAACTATAACATACAGAAAAATAAATAACATTTTTGATTCAAAGAAGTAATTTCATCGAGGAAACTTAAAAAAAAAATTATTTAAATCTGAATATTTATTTAATTAACTTCTAAATATTAGTAATTATCATTAGGACCTGAAATAGTGTCACGCTTCTGATGACCTTGAAACCTGCCAGTAGTCTCGAAAGCAAAAGTGCCAAATATCGTTTTTGGAGGAAAATATTATTTTTTTCTTTTTATTATCCCTTTTCAGGCTAAAATATAAGAAAGGGTTCGAGCGACGGAGGGACAGAGGGGACGAAATCCCCCCCTCGCCCCGGTAGGCCGAGAAACCCCGACTCTATCCATCGTTCTTTGTTTACCGTCGTGGGTATTCGTCCGTTTTAAAAAAAAAATTCAACATTTTTGCACCTTTTCGTCCTCAGTGCGGAGTAAGCGGCATCTTTTTCGATTGTTCAAAAAACTGTTAAATATTTTTCACATTTTTAACAATTTTTAATTTTTTAAAAAAGCGTTATTTTTTTTTATTTTTTAGATTTTAACAGGTAAAATTGTCTCCTGATTAATAAAATGATATTATTTTCGTGTAGCTGTTAAAGTTTCTAGTACATGCCTGAACTTTTCGAAGATGCTGACCATATATATATATATATATATATATATATATATAATAATATATTTATCATATATATATATAATATATATATATATATATATATATATATAATTATATATATATATATATATATATATATATATATATATTTATATATAATATATATATATATATATATATATATATATATATATATATATATATATATATATATATATATATATATATATATATATATATATATATATATATATATATAATATATATAATATTTCTCTATATATATATTAATTGTGTGTAATTAATACCAAAGCTTACTTGCAATCTAATATGCAGTAGTGGAATCACCGAGAGATTTCTTCACTTAAAGATAATTTGCCCTCCTGTTTTTCTCGGAGTGAAACTTTTGTCCTACACCTCATCATAAAATGTCGTACGAATTTTTAAGTAGTCAAACAAAGCTTTTTCAATTGACAACTATGCTAGTGAATGAAGATAGTCTTTCTTGTCCTCGAGATGACCTATAATAAGACTTTATCCTCCGCAATGCGTAACGCACTATTTTAATTATTTTATTTTTTTAATTATATAAGGTTACCACTTAAATAATTTTAATTAATAACTAAAATATAAAACTCACCACTTCCAAAACTTTTCAAAACTGAAGATTATAGCATGATTATTCTAATAGCAAAAAAAAAAGTCATATTTCTTCGTCATATATAACCTTTAAAAATTATTTAGAATAACGAGAATATGAATGAATATTAATCCTTTCGTGCCCAAATTAAGCTGAAATTGAAATAACTATTTAATTTTTTGCAAACTATTTATTTAAAACATATAATGTCAAAATTTACTTTTCTTGAAAGAAAAACTTACTTAGTATGGAAAATAATTAATAGTGAAAATTAAATTAAAACCTATGGAAAAAATTAGCTTAGAGTGCTCATCAGACGAAAAAGCGACAACCACCCCTCTTTCATCAAGGCCAGAAGTCTAATGAAATTTTATTTTTAATCTTATGATTCATGAGTATATGCAATCGACTTTATATGTTTTTTTAAGTCATTTAATACAAAAATAGTCCTTATTAACTAAGGAATGAAGTCGAAAATCTAAATTTAAGATATGTGTATTGAAATTCACATGGGGAACGAAAGGGATAAAGAAAGACTCCCAAATTCGTTTTTCTCCCTCGATCATTGTGTTTGCCTGCTGCTAAGTTTCCGCAAGCTTTTATCGTATTTTCACTATGAAGAATTTCATGCGCGCGCAGCTGTTTATTTCTTTAAATTTTTCAGAAAGGCAGGCGCTCGAGTTACCGCAAGCATCATAATGACTAGGGAAATTTTTATTCACGTTGGTTTTCCAAGAATGCAAATTAAATATAAATATGAATTTACTGTCAATAGAAGCGTTAGAAGAACAATAATTATCAACATCTTTATTCTCAAATCACAGTATACTGGCGATCGAAATTTTCTCTCAAACATGCGCCGAATGCTAAGCAAGCAATAAGGATTCGCCCCTGATTATATTTATATATATATATATAATATGTATATATATATATATAATAGTATATATATATATATATATATATATATATATAATATATATATATATATATATATATATATATATATATATATATATATATAATATTAAATGTATTATATATATATATATATATATATATATATATATATATATATATATATATATATATATATATATATATATATATATATATTTTTGTTTATTATCAGCATCCAGTTAAGCTAAAGCCGATTTTATTTTAAAATCAACTAAATCGAACACAATGAACAGCAACGCCTCATAGTGTTAAAAGATTGAACTTTTTTTCTAATAAGTTAGATAGCTAGTTATTGTAAATAATGGAAGTGAAATAAATTACTATTATAAGTTTAGTTTAATGGAAAGTGAAATAAATTAATAACATGAGTTTAGTGAGGTTAAATTACTAATTATAAGTTTGGTTAAGATTTAAATAATATTCAAAAAATAATTAGGATTTGTTTTTTAACATTTTTGAAGATGATAAGATGTGAAGCTCACTTTTGTCAATTAGCGACAAAATTGTGAATTTTTTTGTTTTTACAGTTATACAAGTTCTGAAACAATGGAAAATGAAACAAATTATAATCTTGAATGGCTTCACAATTTTAACAGAAATTGATGCATTGAAATTTTTCTAAAAATATATTATTACTGTATTCCAAAAACTAAATTATGTAACAATGCTCATGAAATGGAAATTGCATTTCGAGAATAAAAGAGCACCGTATGGAAATGTAATGTTACCCATGGTGGAAGTTAACAATAGACATAACAACTATATGGTGAGTCAATATATATATATATAATAAAAAATATATATATATGTAATATATATATATATATATATAATATATAATATATATATATATATATATATATATATATATATATATATATATATATATGGCATAATTACTGAACGTGATCAATTAGAATTATCTCGAAAAGAATGACACTTACAGAAAGACCAATTACATGTTTGGAATCAGCGTATAAAGCTTATTACCAGAATGTAAAAAAAATCTT
>JABUQX010126366.1:0-2500 GCA_015478945.1 Trachelipus rathkii | reverse complement strand
ATATATATATATATATATATATATGCTAATCGGAGGAGAAGGGCTGATGCTGACGTTTCCATGACTGGAGTGTTTGCTGGGATTGGGTAGCTTTTCGTTGCGTGGGAGTCTGCTGCTGCCGGCTAAGAGCTGAAGTCTCCTGGATGACGATTCCCTCGATACTTTTATATATATATATATATATATATATATATATATATATATATATATATATATATATATATATATCTGCATATATATATACTATATGCTGTTCTGCTGCTATATATATATATATACCATGGAAATGTCAACAGAGACTGGGATGGGGTGCGCAAACATGTGCATCGAAGCAAAATAGCTAAGAAGAAGAACATGACCTGAGTCGAAGAAGAAAGCCCCTACAACCTCTTTACGTTCAAGACCGTCACGGCTAAAATCTGCCCTGAAACTTCCCAACTCTGTGACGGTCACAACTTGTGGTATGTAGTCAGGGTCAAGGTTCATCCCTTGAACCAGTAGCATAACCATGCCTCCACCCTCCTACACACCAAACCATGCCATTCACTCTATTATGAATCGTTTCTCGCTTGTTTTCTAAATTCATATTCCTTTCCCCTCAAACACTCTCTAACTGTCTAACTGACTCAATTCACTTTCACTTTGGTCTATCAGTCGGTCGATTCCCAGCACACTCACCTCTCTCCACCCATTACCAATCCGACTATCATCAATCATTTCCATATATCCAAACTATCATAATGCAATCATTTATTCCCTCATTCATGCCTTTTATCACACCACACAACTTCTAACACAGCTGACTATATCTCAATTCTTTTTCATATCTTAACACCTTTCTGAATTATCCATTTGAACTATTTGCCGGATCGCACCTCCCACATTCCCACCATAATTTCCTTACCATACATTAACACTGGTAACAACGTACCCTCATGCAAAACCCTAGCCCACTCAAGGCTGGCTCCCTTGCATTCTCATAAGAATTTAATTGCAATGGCCATCTTCCAACCACCACAACTTTTCTACCAAATTCTCGTTATCCGTTCCCCTTTCAGCAACTTATAACCTAAATAAACTCAGACTTGTTGTTCAGTCCAGACTATCAACAGGATTTCACATTTGCAGATACCTCTCCTCACCTAAAACCATCAGTCTTACTCAATCTATATTTTCAAACCACTCCTTTTACACCCTGACAAATCTCTCTGAATCTCTCAAGTTTTCTTCAGATTTACCACACACATAACCAAATCATCTGCGAACAATAAGCAGAGCAACATCCATTCTCTTCCTTTCACTCTCCATCAGTTTAACTCTAAACCCTTCCACCTCTATCTTAAATTCTTTCATCATCACATCCATACACGAATTAAATTGCTCTGGAGACAACACATCCTTGCATTATCCCACTATTAATATTAAAGCATTCGATCTCCACTCCATTTATTCTGAAACACATTTCACTATCAACATACATACTTTGATTTCATTCAGAATCCTAATATCAACACTATATATCATTAACACCTGCCACATACTTTCCCAATTAATTCTGTCATACGCGTATTGTAAATCAATAAAACCTAAATACAGCTTGTTCTTCTTATGTCCCATTTTCTGATTCATTTACTTCAACGTAAAAATTTGATTTACATATCCACTAGCACTTCTACATGCACCTTATTCTTCAGCGATGAGCACCTCAGTTTCTCGATGCACCCTTTCATCCAAAATAGCATCATATATCTTCCCTATCATACTCAATAAACTAATTCCCTATAGTTTCTACGTTCTACTTTTTCACCCTTTCCCTATTTGGGTTATATCACTGCTCTTCCACACCAGAGTCCGAAATACTCACAAACGCTTTATTACATAACTTTCATATCTAGTCATTCACAATCTCGCCTCCATTTTTTCTCATTTCACCAGTATTTAGGTGTATACCTCTTGATTTACCATTCCTAAACTTTCTCACTCTTCCTATTACCACATCCACAAAATACTGACTTCTACCACTATCAGACAGACATGTTCACTATCACCTCATCATCATTGCCAATGTTATGCAGATTTTTTGAATGCTCCCTCTGTACTCTCCTCAAGTCCATTTCATGAGTCACAAGCACCATCAGTATTCATTATTCTTTGAAGATTTTCATTAGTTAGTCTCTTTCCTAACACGCTAGAATTTCTTCACGAGCTTCTTATTCTCTTATGAGTCTCCATTCATTCTCCTTCTAAACTGTCAAAAGAACATCTTTTTCCTCCCTATATATACATATATATATATATATATATATATATATATATATATATATATATATATATATATATATATATATACACACTATATATATATATATACTATATATATACCTCACCACTACTATTCTATATGGGTAAGCGAAAAGATTTAAGTCTTTTCAACAAAGGGTAAATTAGTGTTTGATGAATGGATTATCTCGTCACCATCACTAATAATAATCTTACTTAT
>JABUQX010126365.1:0-5000 GCA_015478945.1 Trachelipus rathkii | reverse complement strand
AGATATTTGTATTTGGTTATTTGAAAAGCTTTCAGCTAGAGAGAATAAGTAATGGTTTTATGAGTTCATTTTAAATATTTAGATTTTATGGCATAAATAAGTAAATAAAAAAGAAAATAAGAATAATGAAAGATAAGGAAAAAGTAAATGATAAAGATAATATATCTATAAAGATATTAATATAGTAGGCAAACTATCCATGATATTTCTGAGACAATAAATTAACATATGTAAAGAGACGATTGTTATTTTTGGGAAATTAGAGCCATAAGAAGAACTGGCCAAGCTGTGTTAGTAAGTATAGTTGAATATCCAATACACTGGCGTATTCGGTTATATATATTGTGCCTAGAATTCCTAAATGATGTAGATTTTTAGGTAATTATTTATATTAATGTTATATTCATTAAAGAATCTCCTCCCTATGCTTTTACTTTTATTAATTGCGGTTTTCTTATCCTTCTTCATTGGTATAGTATTTTTTAAAATAAATTATAATTTAAATTTTACTATTATTACCAATAGTTATTATTTATTTTTATAATTAATACTTTTATTTATACTTGTATCTCGCTCGTGCCCGCAAATATATTAGTGCAAGAGTATTATTAACACCTTATACCACCTCTCTCATATTAGTGGTCCGCTATAGTGTTACTAAGACATTTTATATAGCCTATACTCCTTATTCTCTGCTCAAGTTTCATCGCGCGAGTGATGTAAAAGTAACAAAATATATTGTCATATGCAGGTATCTATTCCATTATCTATTTCTTCATATTCTGTGGTGTGAGATTGTGAGGAGTTTTATTAAGAGTTAGATATTTTTAATATTATGATGTTTTATTACTGTAATTTCGATCCAACAATTTAGTTGAACTCCAATAGAAAATTAGAGAATTTATAGTCCCCAAGCTTAGATATATTAGAGGATCACGTCACATCAGTGGAATTAAATAAACAAGAGTTTGAGAGCCGTTGGCTGAAAAAGAGCACCGCGCTAGGTCAAACGCGTGAAGCGTAAGCTGAGTGAGCATTAGCAGCCAGACAAGTTAGAGGCCCTCACTGACCGTAGTCTTAAAGTTAATGCAAATAAGTAATTGACTAGCTACCTTAAAAGAAAACATTAGCTCAAAACATTAAGATTTTTGTCTAGTAACGAATCTTATGCTAATGCATTTACGTAATTTGGTTAGCTAGTAGCTGGTATAAAGATAAATGATGTCTAAGGAAAGTCCAATGTTAATTTATAAGTAAGTAAATAAACTATAAGTATTATTATATAAGTTAAATCATTAATATGAATAACTGTCTTCAAACAGCATCATATATAGGTTGAGATTAAGTAATCAAAGAGTATTATAGTTAGATAGAACCAAACTGATAGATAATGCTAGTATTACTCAACTGAAGTCTCGTCCACACGTATATAACGATCAACATTGTTAATACATAATCGACAACTAAAGATTATATATCTCACAATAATATTGCAACCAGGACTAAGGTACTTAATGATAGATAACTCATACGTGAGATCCCGGGCGACTATACTTCGGATACAGACAAACTTCTTAATTTAGGATTGCTTTCATAAAATAATTAATTGAACACAATAGCACTGTATTTTACTTAATTAATACATTAATCATAATCTATATATTATTCTATCTTTAGTAGTTCCTTCTCTAACTTGTTAGATATACCAAAGCTACACATAGCATTTCTATTAGAAACCTTAATTTTACTTATCTATATATATATATATATATATTATATATTATATATTATATAGATATTAAATTATTATATATTAAATATGAGATATTAATATTATTAATTATAATAAGAAATGATACTATTAATATAATATTTAGAAGTTATTTCACATTCGTATATCGTATTGTTAGATATTTCATCTATATATATTAAAGATATATATTATAGATATATAATAAACACTCTATTGGTTTTCGATATTATGTTACGTTTTAGTTAATAAATTGCCCAATTTACATTTTATTCGTAAAGGTCAATAATGGGACATAGACTTTACTCTAAATACAAGCGTTGTTCAAGATTTCAACAATATATTTGAGTATTTGAAACATTTTCGACACTCTGATTGACAGATCATGCGTAATTAGTTTATCATATTAAAGTTTGAGGAAAACTGTTAGAGTCTGTATTAAAATGCATATAAATGTATAACAACTGTTACATAAAGTTTATGTTATGGGAGATGGTAGTTGTGTATTACCAATAAATATATGTTCCTATTGTGTATGGAGAAGAATAAACTAAAAGTATTATAGTTCTCTAAACTATCATTACTTCATTACATTTATTTTCTAAAAATCGTAATCTAACTCCATGAGTTTCTATGTGGCATATCCCTATCTATCTGAGCAATATCTAATCTATTCTAAGTCTCTCACGAGTCGAATATTGTATCTATAAAAAAAAAAAAAATCTATTGGTATCTATCTGAATAATATGAGTATTATGAGGAGAAAGGCCTTGTAAGACTTTATTATCATAACGTTCTACTTCCTTTATAATAAGATAATTATTAAGACTATTATTATTATATAATAGTTTGTTTTTTTATTATTAGAATAAAATATACCCATATATATATATATGAGTAGTATATATATATACCGTAACCACGTATAGTACAAGTGAATGACTAGTATAGCGCTCGCGGTCCTAGTCCTATGAGGGTATAATAATTATACAGATATATGATATAAAGTAACGTTATTAGTCCCTATCCACTCAGTTTACTAACTCAGTATTCATAGTATAGTATTCAGGAGGGCTTTCTCACGGAAACTCACCCCGCGCGTTTGGTAGTTATGAGTATAAGGTATGTTTTGTCAACTAGGGGGCCGCCGACCGTACCTTTCCCCACGTTGTGGTTTAGAAAAGCGTGCCCCCCCTGTTATTTAGTGACGTTTGGCGGGCTCGAAGCGCTACACTGCCGTTATATGTAATACTATACTGGTAACAAATTATATATAATTAAGATATAAATATATATATATATATATATTATATATATATATAATATTAATATTATATATATTCTATATAGTAGTAAGATATATAGTAATATATATAGATATATAATTATATATATTATAATATAGAGATGAGATATAATAGTATATATATATATTTAATATAGATTATAATATATATTATATATATTCAGTATATATATATAGTTAGAGTAATTATGTAATTGAAATTAATATAGTATATGTAGATTATATATATATAGGATTATATGAGCCGACTGCGTTTATTGATTAAAAGAGAAAGAAGAAGAAGGACTAACCTAGTTCTAAGCTTTTAGTTTACGTATTTATTGTGTATGTATGGAGTTAGTTTCTAGTATATTAAGAATAAGATATATAAAGATAAAGGACTATCTCAGTTACTAGGAAAGTAGAAACAATGGCCGATGAATACAAAATAAGGGTTCTCAGTATATTGGTGTAGATTTGAAGCACTATGCTCACTAAAATGATTGAAATAAGGTATAAAAATAAATCAAGTAATAGAAATATAAGCAGACTGAGAGTTTTTGAAAAAATAGATGATTGAATGATTTTTTTCGTCGAGTTAAAGAGAAATTCGTACTAAAATTTTTTGAAAATTCTTATCATGTTCATCTAATAGGGGAAAAAAAGAACAGTAATTACTTACACAAAAATTTTTTATTTTTTAAATCTCACTTTATGAAATATTTCCTATCCGACTCTGGCCTCACATTTTAATAAAGAAGTGATTTTACAAAGATATTAAATAACAATAATGATATACATTTTTATATGATTACTAAATAAATAAAATATTTCATAAAATATAATACTAATTTGATAAAAATTTATTATATTTTTGTAAAGGGAAAATATCTTAACTTTCTAAAAACTGCAGCACTATGTTGCATAAATATATGTAGTAGTATAGGGACAAGAATATGGTATCAAGTTAGATACAATAAAACGCTCACAATAATAGAAGTTAATAGTTTAGTGATTAATTAGATAATGTATAATCGAGTATTGACTCACTGTGGAGAACTATATGTGTATAAAGATAAGAAAGATAAACTTAAAATAAAGCCAATACCGCACCTAGCTAGTATATATATATACTGTAGGTGTAGTATGAGGTAAGAGGAGGGATAATACTACCACTAACTTTACATTAGTGAGTGAATAATAATATACAGCTGAGCATGGTTTGTGGTGTAAAGGAGTATTAAATAATATAGTATGTAGTGGGAGAAGAGGCAACAAGTTGATATAATATATAATGAGCTCACAATAGGGGGCAGTAAGCCTTGAGGTTTTATACTTAATATATAGTAGGGGTGGTTTAAAAATACAGTAACAGGAGCAACTAGGAAATATTAATAGATAGTTAAAAGGGCTAATTGGGATGTATTCATGAGTGCCTAGGTAAATCTACACGGGAGATGGGATAGTATAAGGTAGGGTAATGATCCGGGTACAATACCGTTGTCTAGAATGGTGGAGAAATGGTATAGGAAAATACTGCCTACACACTGATGGAAATCATGTTAAAGTACTCGTAGCTATATGATAACATCTTTTTCGTCACTTCACGGCGTATTAATAAATAACAGTTCAATGCATGTCCCTCCCTACAGAGTAGGAGAGAAGCGAGAGACGTCTAATCCTCGCAATATAATTGAGCCAACACAGCAAGCACAGTACGCGTGGGCATGTGATTTCAGTTGATTGAATCAGAGCTCTAACAAGAAGAGTAGAAATTGTCACTGTAAGTGTAGTGTGCGTGATGATACCAGGTTAAATCGGCCTCAGGCAAATTTACTATGTTAGATGTTCTGTATCGTGTAGGAGGACATCTTTGCGCACGGGTGAGAGGGTGCATTATGAATCTAATTTATTTTCATAGGAAAGGTACGGAGTGCCTCCCTCTCTCTCTCCTTCTTTGTGTTT
>JABUQX010126364.1:0-30999 GCA_015478945.1 Trachelipus rathkii | reverse complement strand
AATTATTAGTTAGGTCTGATGGATATCGTGCTGCACAATTATAAAAAACAAAAATAATTCTCTCAACTTTGTGTTTGCTCATAAGAAGGATTCAATGTTGAAGTCTGAATGTCCATTTTTTCAGCCAGACGCTCTTATTCGCTTTCGGGCGATTGAAGCTCCTCTTTCAGCTGCCTAGATGAGATATTCAACATTCCTGATCTTGCTGCGAAACTGGTTTGGAAATTGGGACATGTTTGTGAAGGTGGTCGTGTGCTCATAAAAGTGAATTAGAATCATTATATACAAGAAAGTTTGAGTTTTTGCATGCTCATGCACAATAGGGTGATTGACGAAATAGTACGTACTTAATACTATATATAGGTAGTACTATATTACTTATATATGTATAGCATATATATATGAATATTAAATATCTGAATATACCTTTCTCTATAATATCATTCTTATTAGTATAATGGCTAATTAGTATTGAAATATATCACTATATATATATATAATACAGTAAATACTTTGTACTAAATATCATAATCATCATAGTAAGTATGTGTAATAATAGTTTCTGTTTTCGTAGCCAATTTGAGGCCTTAGTGACTAAGCTAATTAACATATTTTGATGGTTACACAGCCATATTATTATTCACTCAGTCAATTTCCTAGCATGAGTGAATCTCAAGCTACCCATAATTCTCCAATAAAGTATATATTAACATGTAATATAATAATATTTTATGTTATTTATTATATACAGAGTGATATATAGTAGGCTGTATAATACTGAAAAGTTATCATATGAAGAAAACTCATATATTTTTATTTATTTAACTAGCTCTTCGAACTACATAGATAATAGTTGGCTTGCCTAAATTTTCATAGTAATTATTTACAAACTTACTTAGGCTGTCACACTTGTTCATATAACAAATTGATAGTTGCTCACAATTAGCTAAAAAAAAATCAATTAATAGTATAAAAAAAAATTATATAGTGATATCAGATATTATCGATATAATGATTGCGAATAACAATATTTCGAACTCTCAAGCTGGATTATCGTGTGTTACCATCCACTACTTCGAACAAGAAAACTCAGTGAATGGCGTATGAAGACTGTTGATGATTTTTCTTGGCTTTTTGTTTTTTTTTTTCTTTTTTCTTATTGTACAGGAATATAAAAACTGTGTATACATGTACAATGTACATTAATTTACAAAAAAAAAAAAAAATACTTCAAAAGAATATCTTTTGTGAACTATCAGATATAAATTTGTTTTTTTTCTCTTGTTCTCACTTATTTTTCGTTTGTATAAAATACAACTATTCTATATGCTCATGTCTGTAGGTGCTGACATCTTCGTGCACCACAATTTATCCACTTATCTATAAGTTCTCGATGAGAGGAAGTGATTTCGTCTTAGTCATATATTTTGATGTCAAAAGTGTACAAGAATAATCATAAAACAATAGCTTCGCGCTACTCGATTCTCTGACATTAAAAAGTTATTTAAAACTAGAAATTTATTGTTATCCAAAAATTAACTGCTAGTTAACATATATTCATCTTGAACAAAATGTTTTATAAAACTAAAGCCACTCATAAATGTAAGGTTGGTTTTTATTATATGTATATGTTTTAAAACATATCATATTGATAATATGAGATAAATATTATAAAAAAACAAATTTTGACTCGGTAATCATTTGCAGTGATATTTTTCTATATATCCTCTATGCTCATATTTAAGTATTCCATATTTATGTAATTTTTTTTTTTCTTATTTAACTAACAACGTAATATCTATTGGGTAAATGCTCAGCATGTTGGCATACATGCATGGCAGACGCTCGCCTTCAAAGTGGCGAACTGCATAGCGTGAAGTCACTCTGTATAGTGTATATTGAGGCAACGCATCATATGCATTTCAGTTTCAAATCTCTTCTACTTGCATTACGTACTTGACTTGAAAGCAAATATACTTTGTTCCGATTTTATCTCTCTCTTCATATACTGATTATTAAAAAAAATTTAGTTTATTTAAAAATTATACGGTTATATAAGAATATTTTATTGTAATTGAAAGTGCATATATAATATAATAAAAAGACTTAGTTAAGATGGGATATATGTATTACCAAATAGTGATGAATATATAATATATATATAATATATATATATAGTATGAAGAATATTATTATCATCATTATTATTATAAATTATTAAAGAATTATTTTATTTCTATTTGTTGTAATTTGTTGTTGTAAATAGTACTCGACTGCGTAAAACACATCCAATGTAAGTAATTATAAATCAGTTTATCTTTTTCGATAAATCATCCGCTATCTTGATAGGATATTACCTTTATTCACGAGCTTATTATCTGCTCAACAAAGATCTTTTTTTTGTAGTATTAAATATTTACAATAAATCTACATATTCTCAAAATGAAGATCCATGCAACGATAAATCTCTATAATTGTGGTTAAAATGTACTGATAACAATATATCTTATATGCTCTAGTAACTATAATAGTAATTAGTGTAAGGAAACTCAACTGCTTCTGTTCTTCTTAAGTATTGATATTGAAATGAAGATAAACTATTAAAAATGAGGAAATGGTGATGGTGAAATATTTTTTAAGTCCTTATTTATCAGGTTGATTTATCGTACAAATTGTCATTATGTTATAATATATATATGCTTAAAAATATAGATAGGAAGTTACAACTAAGAAAAATCAAAACTTTTTGATTGTGCACTTGAATATCAGGTTTAAGGAATGATATAGACTGTGTTGAATAGTGTATTCTCAGGATTATCCATATATTGTATGTTCAATTTGAATAAATTGCTCTTATATATATCCACATTTTCATTTCTATGATTATCAAGCTCTTTTCAATATTTGTATAAGATTATAGACACATATATGTCTCAAAAATAAATTATAGGTAATAAATAGAAGTTCTGAGTCTCCGCATAAAATTATTTATTAGCTCGTGTCATTATAAACTAAACAATGTTATATTATATGATGGTGATTAAATATATAATATGTTTGTTATTATTATTTTTGCCGCCATTCAACTCGCAACTACTATTTTTAAATGTATATTCTCCTCCCCAAGTAAATGACTCTAGGATTGATAGTAATAGATGTATCAATCGTACTAACAGTGTGTACAACATTGAGAGAACTAATTTATGATGAGTCTTTTTGAGGGTAGTACATCGTATTTGCGACTCACTATATTCTGATAATCTAACAAATCTCCTCTAAGATATTTCTGTTACTATATAATTGTCTATCTTATATAATTAAATAATCCTGTGAAGTCCTCATCATATCCAATACAGTCTATATAGAATATACAATAGGAACTAATTATATTTCTATTCTATTTACATATAATAATAATAATACTATCAAATCGGTATCGAAAATGGTTTTGAAAATATTTTTTCTTTATAAAATATATAAATATATATAGGTATTAATATATATTCATAGGTATATACTATCTACTAATAAAGACATTATACATGAATATAAATTATTAATAAGACATAGTTATAAAAGTATAATGAGGAATCCAACTTATAGTTAGGTATAACCCTGTCTAAAAACTCCCATCATAAACTCCTATAATTAACTACAAAAGATATAGTTTATCATATGTCAACTATATAGGGTATTTTACAGTAACAATACAGTGCGATACAGTATAGTATAGTACAGACTGTGGAAGAGGAAATCGCCCGGTCAACGCGAGGGGAAAACCTCTGGCAGATTAGGTATATTAACCAATTGAATTAAATATTATTATATTAAAATTAAAAAATTTTCAATTTAAGAGATAAAAAGTTATTTTCCCATATATATTATATATATTATCTAAGTTTTGTGAATTAAGAATTTTTATAACCATATATAATAAATTTATAAGTAAATATACTTAGCCATCATTAATTATCAGAAGAAAATATTTTCCCAAAGTTTTAGTAAAATATTTTTTATTTTTTTTTTGCAAATAAAATTCAGACCTCTATGAACTATCAGTATGAATTATAATAGATATTCTAAGAATTTGTGAGTATAGATAGCAAGATTGGAGAATTGATCTAATTTTTTAACATTTTCCATTGTAAAAATTTAAAAATATTATAAGCAGTATTTTTTTAAATTAATTATAAGTTTTTTCACATTATCTGGGGTGGAAAATAAACCATTGAGTCGTAGGCGTCGCGGATAAAATGATACCAGGTCAGTATATAACTGATAAAATAAAAGTTTCTATTATTTTTTTATTTTCAATAAAATATTTTGATATCTAATTTTTATGACTATGGATAGAGATACTTAATTAAGAGCATTTTTAATAGTTTTCCTATACATATATTTCCTTCTCACTCCTAGGTAAGGACTAATAACTATAAAATTCACGCGTGATAATGTGCTTGTATTACTCGGATATACAAACAAAAACATAAAGCAAGAGAGAGAAAAACAAAGTCAACTTATTTGCTAAACAGTGCCAATTATTATATTGTTTATTACTTTAAATAAGATAAATTAAAATTGATTGTCATAATTATAAAACTTATATATTGTGAACAAATAGTTCGCATAAGTGTTCGTTGAAATGTGCATCATAAGGCCTATCTCATTCTAATAATAATACTAGCCTCAATTTGGTCTCCTCGCTCCTCTCTCATTTTTTGAGTAGCAATATTAATTTACAAGAAATTATTTGTATAACTTCATTTTATATTAGTTCAAATGCTTATTTCATAGCATAAATAAAATGAAAAAAAATTAATTCAAAAATTTTGTAAAAATCACGTTGCAATAATGTTAATTGAAAAATATACTAGATCTTTGTGTTTTTCACAAATATAAATTTAAGTCTATATAATATTATTGCTACATAGGATTTAACATTTAAATTATATATCTCGATCGATATTACGTTTTGGACACGCACACAAATGATAATAACTTTAAATAGTTGCATTCGTAGATCATGACGGCGACATACGTCATCACCAGCACTCCATGTGCAGACCATGAGCCCGAACGATTTATTCTCCCGTATATATCAAATTTGTATACTATTCGTATATAGATTACATGAATTATTTCAAAGGCAAATTTTTATAAGAACTATTTATTCTTCTGAGCACTTATTATATTGTTCATTTCTAAATAAGTGTGAACACTCTATATTTGTGATGCAACCACAACTTGAGTAGACCTGTATCCATAGTGATCATATCACTACATATTATACGAATTCATTTTTCATGCAGTTCATACTTATAAAAAAAAAAACTTGATCGCATTTATATCGACCTGGTTATTCCCCCATTTTGAACGGGTATTATTATTTATATTAGGCCCTATATACTACTGAATATAGTACTAATATTACTCATATCTCATGCTCATATACTATATATGTTAATATAATTATTGACGTTATATCTACTAGTATTATCGATAATAATGGTGTGTAAATATATATTTTTGTAGACTTTAGTAATCATGTACTAGCCTATACTATAGCGTCTTGGGACGGGGTGACACAGTGCGGCCCTGTCTCTACTAGATTAGTAGGGGGTGATCTCGTCCACTTCTAAATAAAACTAATAGTTTTTTAGACATCTATATATAAAAACAAAAGCAATACATAAATACAAACTCGCATACATTTTTATAGCCACCCGCGAAGTAGTACTACAAGATTTTCATCTAGATTTCATGACTTCCTTAATTTGTATGTAAAGTTCACTCTGCTTATTTGCATTATAAACATAATGTATTAGAGAATTACGTGTATCTAAATTTCCTATACAGGGAGTCGCCACTATCACTTTATGTGAAACATGTGAGTTATATATTTCAACTTCGATTATAAATGAAAAATTGTGGATCGATTTTTCACTACATTATTTTATTTCTCAGTGGATACACTCGGAGCGTATTATCAACTTTAAACTGCATATAGAGCTTATTAATTATTCTGATTGCAATGTTAGCTATCATAGTCGGTTCCCATATAAGATACTTAGCGGGGCCTAACATTGGACCAGATTTCAACCCACGCCGTGTAAATAAGTCTGATGGAGGAGTGGTGAGCTTCGGACCACCATATGTTTTTTTTCGATTGATTTTACGTCTCTCTTATTGAACATTTTTATTACGTATAATTAATTTTTAAATGTATGAAAAGTTTTCATACGTATAAACATAATGTGAAATAACATTTAACTTTATAAAAAAATGTAAATTTTAACTAAAAAAGAACGTGATGCTCAAAAAAAGTGACTCCAACAATTGATATTGGGCGGAGAGGTTGGAGGTGAAATCGGACCACCTTATTTATTTTCGTATTTTTTTATTTACATTATCGACATATTTTATTTAGTTAATCTGACCAATTTTAATATGATAAACATAAAAAGAAAAATTTTATTAAGAGTAAAAAACATTAAATAATATATAATTGAAAAGATATACGTTAAAGAGACGAATTAAAACAGATGCGTCCGAGCACCCTCTAATTGAGTGCGTCCAGTCTATCATCTCCTCCACGTGGCGTTTGGCAGCTACTCACGGACGAGATTTATTCCAAACATATAATAAAAACTGTTTCTATCTTTAGAATATTCATTCATTCTCCAATTTTATATCTGTTAGTTTTTTTTAATTATTATACTTTTTATTTTGGAGTTTTTTTATATTTTTTTTATGTTATTCTTGTGTTTATTTTTTATTTTAAGTGTAGTTAATGTTAATCCTTTTTCATTTTCTTCTGTTGTCTTATGCCGACTATTAGTGGACCGTTTAAGTGAGGTAATCATTACATAATAAAATAGACAACAACTTTCTCAAAAACGTGCATTAGTGGGAGACGTCGGCCACCGAAGACACAAGGATTTATCCTTAAAGATGTGTCCGAATACACCGCGCCCGCGCTGTTATACTAATATTTTTATGAAATCTCTTTATAGCATCCTATTATCACTAAATGCTATTACTATAAGCTTGAATATATGGTTGTATAGTTACTATAACTTTTTTATAGTAATTACATATCTTATAGCATATATAAATACATATATAGTAATACCTTAGCATTTAAGTCCTATGACCTCGGTGATATAATTTCAGTTTATATCATTTAGAGTGAATACATTATCAGTGGCTACCTCCAAGCATACTAACCCTATTGGCTATAGATACTAACCATACTCTATTCACTCATATTTCCTATAGATGATTTTATTGCTAATTATTTAATGATTTGATACCAACACACTATAGTTTATATTTTATATATTTATCGTACTTAATCTCTAATAAACCACTCTTTTATATAAATCTCACTATAATATTCATATCTATGTACCTAACTCCACTCTTAATACCCATATCACTTATAGTGTAATAATACGTATCTTTTATCATAATTCTATCAGGCCTTATTGTGGAGAACCTTATTACTAAAGCTATTGTACTATAAAGTCTAAATTATATACATATAATATCAAACTGGTAATGATTCTCTTTGGTGTATCCAACGATACAAAACTTTGTCATATTATATTCCATTAATAATTCTTAAACTGGTGAACAATTCTTCCTCTGGGTTTCATAACTGTTATTTAGTTTCTGTATTCTATTCTATCTTATCAAGTCATGCAAAGGAATGACCGAATGACACCTATCTATCGGTGAGAGATATAAAATACTTGTTTAACAAAACATTTTTTATAAAAAAGATTGAGTAGATATGTTTTGTAAGTTTTACCCTAAATATTACCCTAAATATATTAATATAGAAATTGATTATAATTTTCTTATAATAATAATCTAATGGAACTTACATTAATCATAGTTTTCCAGTACCAGAATCTTTTATTTATTTTTCATTCCAAATTTAGTATAAATCTTCTTCATATTACTAATAATAAATCTAAGTAAAGCCTATTGCTAATGCTTTAGTAGTAATCTAATACTCACTTTCTAAGATCTTAACTATACATATATAGTTATACCTAGTCACGGGGCCTGCATGACTATTAACCTGATGTATCTAATTACTATATGATTAGTCCTGCCTAGCTAATTGATGAACGTTATAATAATCTTCCACACTATATTGAGTGGCTCGGACACTCGGTTGACATCTCTACTAGTTCAGGTTTCGTGATAGATTATGTTTTCTTTACATGATCTTACTGTATGTCACTATAGTCATATATACCTCAGTTTTATGGAACCATCAAACTAATATTCAGTGTATCTCTGCTCAAAACATACTCTGTGAAATTATAACTAGTTAGTGGTCCTAAACTGACTCTCAGAACGTTCATAGGCGTACAACCTTAACAACATATACTTCATCGAGATTTGGATATAGAGTGGCTATGATAATAACATCAAGACTTAGTTCGACAAGATTGATTATAAGTGTCTGCATACCAAGACTTTCCTAATCATATCTGATAACTTCACTATATATATATATTATCTATCATAATTTTTATGAAATTGGACCAATTGTTTATGCTATGTCTCCTTGACTATTTAAATTGTATATAATAAATATATATTTAATAATAATAAAAATTATTTCTCATAATTACTTTATATTTATATGTATATTTTTGTTTCCTATGTTTTCATCAGAATTTAATATAAATTAATTTTCCTTATCATCATCTACTTTCTTATTTATATATGACTACTCATTATCTTATATTATGTACACCTGGGTTAATTCATTTCTGATTATTATCCATATTAAATACGTATGGTGTAGAATTCATGTATCAATGTTTTTGCCCGTAGATTACTACCAGCATTGGTATCGAGTGCATTTTTTCAAGGAAACATCGGCTCAATGACGCCTAGTCGATGGTCTGAGATGAGTTCAAATTTCTCCTACTACTCGAAAGAATCGGAGTTCTATCATCTTTATTAAAATCCAACAACTGAGACTACATAGATCGTACTCTCTTAATTCACATTCTATGTATAACAATTTTCACACCAAAAATTTGGAAAAACTCCTAATATTGATTGGAGTGTTATTTTAATCATTATAATTATAACAGTAGCGTACATTTTTGTCTTTAGTTAAAGTTAGGCTTTTGTAGCCAAGGTTTAAAGTCGAGCTTTTCGATGCGGATTCGCGTTTATTTCTATCACAACATTCAAACCTTTGCTCAAGCGCATAATTATTTTTTTATGATTGATTGAAGGGTTGATGTCATGTTTTTTTTTGAGTCTGAATTTTAGTTTTTCATATATTTTTTCACTATTTGAGAAAACGTTATTTACATATCCCCTACGCGCCATCAAATAAATATAGTTACGGCTTTTAAATGAGCTGCTCGTCTAACTAAGAATTTGCGTAAAATGCCATTTCAGGAGTTGAATTCCTAAGGTTTAATGAGTAAATCTTTATCCTTATATTAACTATCATTGTACAATATTAGACCTCATGATAATTATACACATTATATATTATTATTTAAAACTATAAATTATATTAATTATTAGTATATATTACACTATATTAATAGTTATCCTTTAATAATAAATATTACAGACATATCGCAATCTCTCACTTTTCAATATATACACCGTATGGTCCTTAATATTGGTGGCAGTTGGAATCTGTTATCAGAGCTTACGTATATAGTTATTCTTAGTGCGTGAGTGTTATCTTATTAGACTAATCTCTGGTATAGGCTCAATAATAGGCTATATCGATTATAAATTTGTGTAGCTATAACTATTGAATCTTTTGATGAGATATTATCAATTGCTATCCTGAAGACCTAAATATGCACACACCTTCTATAGACCTTATTGAATCCATTTCTATCAATAAATCGAATCGAGTCTTCTTTATTCTCTTATTTGCTCAAATTTTGTAGCTAATGTTATGAAAATTAAAATCACCGCATTATACATACCTTTTTTCTTACATTGTGGCATGCTTTGATACTAATCTCCTTAGTTTCGGAATTCTGCGTCGACTATTTACTTGTGTGGTGCAGAGTCCAACTAAATGGCCCCTCTCTAGATGATTTATCTGTATTATAAGGATATGCGGTTGGTATCTCCCGACATCTCTTTCGCAACAGATAATCATTTAGAGAATTACACACCTTTTTATAAATATTGGTGATGCGTTACCCCTCTAATTTTATATATATAGGCATGAATGGGAGAGAGTGATACTGATGGTTTTGAACAAATATAAGTGCAGCACACAGGTACGCATCACATCGATCCGCTTCTCCTTATTCCTGACCTAAGCTAGGACGCCGTCACCACCATAACCTTTTGAGTGAGTTTTCTTCTGAGCTGGAGCCTATTTTCATTCACCTATACTCTTACTGGGGAAAGGAAAATACTGGTAAGATTGGCTCGCTCGATTATAATAGTACACTATATCCAGAACACAAGCTGACCACATACGCACCAGTTCTTGTGGTTTACGTATGGAATGAGTCAGCGTCACCTAGTGTGAAATTTGTATTTAAAATTAGTATACCACCCTAAGCACTTCCTTTTCTCTCATAATTGCACTTACTGGTTGCAGACATTTTTTTAAGCATATGTTCTATAAGCTGCAATTTGTACCAGTATAGTTTGAACTATGTGTCCACTCACCATCTCTTCTTAGTTTTTATTTTTTACCACATTTTCTGATCATATATTCTAAAGTTTTACGTTGATGATTTTGCTGTAAAATATTTAGAAAATAAATATGTCTTTTAAATAATTTAATTTTTGCTTACTTTCAAGAAATTACATCTATGCTGTTATTTTAGGCTATTTCAGTTATTATTTGAACCTGTAACAACACTTAGTTTTATTTATCTCCCCCACTATTACAGTTACCATTGCTACTTTTGTATCCAGATTAGCCACCACCCCCATTTTTACCGAGGTTTTTTGCTAAAACAATCCCAACTGTACCTGGATAAAGCCAACACCCTTACCACTCAAGTGGCCCACCTTTACGAATCAAGTGAACCCCATCTGCTGCAAAAGATCTTTTTTCAGAAATTCTCTCCACAAAACCCAAAAAACCAATATTTCGAAAACAATTTTTATAACCTGGTCCAATAATCTCCCTACTCTCCCATTCTCTGGACCTGCACCTAACCTGTAGAAACCCAAAATCATTACACCTTCTTCCACTTAGTTTCATCCTGACATCTACCTAAACGCAGACGCGCCGCACCACACCCCACCATAAATGCAAAATAAAGAAACCGGCTAACACAGACTCAGGACAACCTCTGAATCTAAAGACAAAGAATCAACCTAATGATGAACAAATCCAAAAATAGATAGTATATATCCTGTGTCGCGCACTCACAGATTGAATAATAGAGTAAGACCTCACATAGTAAATAAGAAAGAACCCTCAATGAATAAAATGGCTTAAGTAATCATGGAGTAAGCCTGAGATGCAACCTCGTAGAGACCACAATTAGATGCTATGATGACGCTACTCCTTACTATGGTCAGTTACAACACCAATTGATATCGGCGACAACTTAAATCTATTGTGAAATTGCTAAATTGACATGACCCAATCGGACCTAGGCACTACGACAGACACTATGTTAATAAGCAGACTACTGCTCTTTTCTGCCTGTGTGTATCCTTCTCTATCTGATTTCGCTCTCACTAAATAGAACAAGCATTTCCTGTATCTTAACCTAAAATATAGACAGTCTCTTACCTCCACCTGTCGTCACGGTTTACATATGTGATAAATTTAGTACAATGTACTGTATATATATGTTCCCCAGTCATAAGACTTTCCACTGTTCTAACCAACTCTCAAAACTTCTTCAAATCCCATGCCCAATCCACCTCCCTTATAATTTTTAAGGTTATACTTCCCTGGTCGCACTAGTGTCTTATAAGTCCAAATTTCCCTTTTAGCGTTAACCCAAACTATTCTCTGCATTCAAAACACAAACAGGGCAGCTATTCCCATATTCACCTCTACAAGTTCCCACAGTTATCACACAGCATATACTTAAATTATTATTAGCTTAACTAACCTGACCTATTATTTTACCTTACATTACAGATTTAAATATCACTAAACCTAAAAAGAAATAAAACTAATCTCTTTAAAAACAGGTTAAAAATTTAACAAAAAAGCCTAAATTTAGCTTAGCCTGGCAGGGATATCAAAAAATTATAATTCTACTGAACTTAGGCTATGGAAACTTAATTTAATTTAATTATCACAATTTAAATGACAATTTAATTAAATATAAAACAGAATCTAAAACCAAAATCCTCATCACCGTAATATAAACTGTACCATCACAGTACAACAGAAATCAAAAATAACACGCCAAACCCGCACTTCCGCACCACACAAAGAACCATCTCACGACCTCGCCCACCCCAACGTAACCACACCGCTCCGGGACGATCCTAGACGCCCCAAACTGGCAACCAAACACGGAAAACGAGACCAGCCCACATTAGGCTTGTTTAAAATTTTTAACCTGTTTTAAGAGATTAGTTTACTTCTTTTGTAGGCTTTAGTGATATTTAAACTGTAATTGGTAAAATTAAATTAATTGTTCTGATAGTAAGCTTAATAATAATTTAATGTATTTGATTTGTTTGATAATGCTTGATTGTAAGCTGTAAACGTTTGAATAGGTGGCCCTGTTGTGTTTTGAATGCAGAGAATATGTGGTTAAGGAAGGAGAAGGAAGGAGATTCCAAGACTGAGTGAAAATATGCATGGATGGCGAGAAGGAACGTGAGACAGTCCGGCGAAGTGTTTAGGAAAAACGACTCAGCCATTCGAGGCGAGGAGGGAGTGGGATATAAGGGTAGACAGGAATAGTGATTCTTCTAGGCAGGAAGATGAGAGGGAAAAGGATAAAGTAGTTGATAGTAGGTCTGCAGATGAATATAGAGTTATAGAAATTAGAAATAATAACAGTAAGATTAATATTTCGAAGGACATTCAGGCTGTCACCTGCAATAACTGGTTTAGCTGTCTTTAGAATGGGAAGGATCAGAGAGTGCCAATGGTAATGTTGAGTTTTCTAAAGGGAAGACATGCATTGCTAATTGGAGACTCTATGATACGATACCTAGATAGGACTTTTCAAAATAAGAATAAAAAGAAACGATTGAGAGTATGTTATCCAGGTGCCAAGTGAGTGATAACATGGATAGGATAGATAGAGAGATTGATTCTACAAATGTTGATTCAGATGTGATTGTGCAAGTGGGTACAAATGATATAGGACATAGAAAATCAGAAGAATTAATAGCAGATTATAGGTGTTTGATTCAGAAGATGAAGGTTAGTGGTAGAAAAGGTGTATGATTTCTGGGATTTTACCTAGGTTAGGTGCAGGTCAGGAATGGGAGAGTAGGGCTTAAGGTGTAAATGAAAGGGTTAGGAAATTGTTTTTCAGAAAATTATTAGGGTTTTTGATTTGTGGAGAGAATATTCTGAATAAAGATCTTTTTGCAGCAAGATGAGTTCACTTTGATTCGTAAAGGTGATTGGGCCATTGAGTCGTAAAGGTGTTGGCTTTTCCAGTACCAGTTTGGAGACTTGTTTAGCAAAAACTAGATAAAGTTGGGATTGTGTGGGCTAATCTGGATACAAATAATAGCAATGGTACTGTTATACAGAAAGATAAATAAAGCTAAGTGTTGCAAAAATTAGCTTAAAAAAGGCGATAGAAAAGATAAAAACAGCATTTCGAGTATCAATGTTTTTACACAAATGCTCATAGCCTTAGAAATAAAAAAGATGAAAATGCTATACTTATACCATAAATGAGAATCTATACATTATTTGCATAACTGAGGCATGGGGTTAATGAAGAATTACTATGGAGACTCCTTTCAGGAATATGAAATGACGATATTCACTTTATTATACCAGCGTAGAGGAAAGAGGGTGGTGGTGTGCCGCTTTATGTTAAAAGCAATATTCAATCTGTATTTAGATGACTGACTTTAAAATTAATCATGATATTGAATCGATGTGGGTAGATATCCTTATATACAAAAAACAAATCATATAGAATATGGGCATTTTTATAGACCTCCTGACCAGAGTCAAAAGAATTCGACGCAGAAATTGTGAAAGGAAAATTGAGACAGCAGCACACAGTAAAGAAAAAGGTATAGCCATAATGGGTGATTTTAATTTTCATTGGCATTCATTGGATTCCTTGTCTAATATGCGACCATAGTAGTTCTGGCATTCCAAGACTTTTCCATAAGACTTTTTTATTTATTTTCATTTATAGCGGAGAAAGGGTTTGTGAAATCTTGCTGCCTTGAGAAGTACAATGAACCTTCTGAATCTGCGAGCGCGGTTGAACCTGTACAGAGGGTTGAAAGTAATCCACCTCCTTCGAGTGTAAATAATAATAAAAGGAAAAGATCTGAGCAAACTGAACATCCACCAAGGTATGAAGATATTTTCCCATCGCCATTGCCTTCTGAAAATACAATTAAGGCCGAAGCGGCTTCCGCAGTGTACGAGGAAGTGAGTGATTTAATGAATATTCAGCGTATCGCTTTAAAGATACAAACATTAGAGTGGTGAAGAGAAAACCAGTTTGGTGGAATAGAGAGATTAGAGAGAAAATTAATGAAAAGCGTAGATGTTTTAAAATATTCAAGGCGTTAGTAATAGGAAAGATGATTTAGAAAATTTTAGGAAAAATACGAAATGAACTTAACCCAGTCAATAAGAAAGGCAAAGAGAGAGGCAGGAATTAATTTAGCACAGGAATTAGTAATAAGAACCTGAGAATTTTTTAGCTTTTATTAAATTAAAAGTAAGAATAGACAATTGGTCAATTAAAATTGATGAAAAATTTAGTGAGTTCCGATAAGGAGTTGGTCAACATTTTTCAAGCTTATTTTGCCTTCAGTGTTTACTGAGGACAGATATCAGATAATAATTTGGAGACTAATAGTTCTGTATGCATGTAACAAATAGACTACAGAATTTTCAATTGGGACATAAAAAAGATATTAAACGTTTATTGATCATATTGACCCAAGTAAAAGCTGCAGGCCCTGATGGTAATATATGGTAGAATTCTGAAAGGAGTAGTACAGTACCAGCATTGCAAAAGGCACTGTTCTGGAATTTTTTAAGAGATCTAGCATTCTTGGTAGGGTACCAGATGACTGGAAAACAGGCAATGTTGTGCCTATTTATAAGGAAAGTAGTAAGGAAGATTTGGGAAATGTTATAGGCCAGTTTAGCTTAACATCTACTGGTTGTAAGGATAGAAAAATTAAATGAGAAGGTCATATAGAAAATATTTAGAAGATAACAAGGTATTGCTATGACTCCAGCACTTGGTTTCCAGAAAGAGGTAATTTGCATTGTCAGAAAACCTTTTAAATTATGCGAATACAATGACTGACTGCATTGTGCAGAGGAGATCCAGTTGATATTGTATATTTAGACATTTAGCAAAGCTTTTGATAGGTTCTCCACATAAGGCTGATGAAGAAGTTATTGAAATGTGGTATATGTGGAGTGGTACATGGTTTTGGATGTAAGAGGTGGGTGTGGAATAGAAAGCAGGATGTACAACTAAATGGCAATAAATCAATCATGGGGAAATAGTGAAGCATTGGGTGTCCCACAGGGTTCAGTGCTGGGCCACTATTTGTTCCTCAATATATAAATGATTGAGACCAGGGACTTAAATGCAAAGGTTTGTAAGTAAGTTTGCAGATGATACGAAAGTGACACCACAGTTAGGGATAGTGAAGGATGTTATAAAGATTCAAAATGATCTTGACAAACTTCTTGGGTGGGCAGATAAGTGGCAAATTGAATTTTAATAGTAAAAAGTGTTAAGGTTCTTCACCTAGGTTACTCAAATATAAGATTTAACTACAATTATGAATGGGGAGTGAGTCTCTGGACCAAGAAAAAGATTTAGGTGGGTGATTATATGCAGTAGTTTGAAAGCTAGCTAATCAGTGTTTGGAAGCTGCGCAAAATACAAGCTAAACCTGAAGATGCTGGCCATAATATTAATCGCAATTTGTTTACAAAGAGCAAGGAATTATATGTAAACTGCATATAAGCTATGTTAGGCCAGTCTTTATAGTAATAGAGTATTGTGCACAAGTTTGGGCCCCTTATTAAAGAAAGACTTAGATTTGCTGGAGCGAGTGCAAAGTAGGGCAAAGAAGGATGCATTTCTGGGTTTGGGGTAAGAGCTATGAGATACGAGGCTGAAGGAGTTAGGAATATTTTCTGTAGAAAGGCGATTTCTCAAAGGGGACATGATACAAAGTCTACAAAATATTTACATCTATGGTAATACAGAGTACCAATAAATCTTTTCATTAGTAGAGCATTGGACAGGTGACAGGGGGGCATAATTATTTAATCTACCCTTATAATACAGGAGACCAATAAATTTTTCATATTAGAGCATGGACAGGGACCAGGGGGCATAATAAGAAAATGTAAGAGAAGCATGCATTCAGTAATAGGTTTGTTAAATTTTGGAATGGTCTGCCACAGGAGGTTGCTGTGGAGTGTGACTCGATTGCAAATTTTAAGAAAGTGTGGGATAGGATATGGATAGGTTGGGTATCATATTAATATATTTAGACGAAGCCAAACTGGCGGGTTTTAGTTACGTAGTTATTAATGTTTAGACTGCATGTGTGACCAAAAAACTTAGTTATAATGCATGTGGATGGATTTGGGTATCATATATCTATATATATATATATAAATATATATATTACTATAATATATATATATATATATATATAATATTTATATATATATATATTATATATTATATATGTATTATATATATATATAGATATTATATATCATATATATATATATATATATAGTATATATCATTATTTTTGACTAATCAAATTGGTGGATTTTAGTTTAGTACAGTAATTTGACAAGCCCTAGGTGTTTGTGTTCATTTGCATGAACATGTTTGGTTAATGGGGTTGACTGGGAGTTTTGACAGGGCCCATGTGGTTTCTTAGACTACTGTCTCCTATATTACCTTAACGTCTTTCATGGAAGGACCAGGAATAATACCAAATTTAAGAAAAATTTCAAACCATTTAAAACTATGGCCATGTAAAGTTTGAAAAAAATTCTTGGAAAAATTGCTCGACCAGCATATATTAAGATAGCAAATCTTCTTAGTTAATCTAGAACAATGAGAGTGGTGTCAAATTTAGCATTTTTCAAGGCTTTTTAATGATATAGGTATAAATATAAAAATTGAGGAATTTTTTTTTTTCCAAAATCTATGCAAATGTTGAATTGTTTTTTTTGTAGAAGTAGCCTACATGATTAAAAATTTCAAACAAATTAAGCAATACCTTAATACATATGTTAAATATCTGTCAAAGTTTAGTTATGGGATGATGATGGCTTCATAATTTTAAAATATTTATAAAAAATAGTTATTACAAAAATTTGGGATTTTTGATTTAATCATGCAACTTGCAAAACTATTGTGAACATTCTAAGTACTATATAACTCAAATATGTATTTATATCAAAACAGTGAAAATTAATCCTTTAAAAAATCCCATCTTACAAAGAAAAATATTTATTGATATTATTTGTTTACTTGTTTAACCTATTTAAAACTTTGTTTTACTACTTGCCCTTTCAATTCCTGTTTTCATTGAGTAGTTTTAAAAAAACATTATCTATTTTAGAAAGGTCATATTTGAAAGCACATAAAACCTTCCAGTTGGGGTTACAGGATTCACTTTAACAGAAACATCTATGATATGTACCATCAGCAGGCTTTCGTGACATAAGCAAATGAAAGAAGAAGACCAGATGGTTCAAGAAATGTTCCATAAATGTTCATCAAGATCTTGATTTTTCTCCACAGAACATAAGCTAACCACCACTTATTTTTGTACACTATATTATTAATGTACCAAATATATATTATCATCTATGTGGAATTTTTGCAGTGATAGTGCCACAATTTGTGTATATTCGGTAGCCTCTGAAAACAATTTAACATGTATCTTTGATGGGCTTGAATTCACTGCTAGGAAAGCGTGAAATTGCTGTGTACCACAAATAGTTAATGCTTGCCTAAAACGATCACACAAGAAGGATTCTGATTTCACATACTCTTGAGTTGAATATGCAAAGTTTACTGATGGGATATATTCAACTATCCATCAAAAGAGTTGAGAAAGTGTCAGTATTTGGTGCTCATAAGGCCGTTGTCGACTAGCTCATGCTGCGAATCTTTAAACTGCACCACCAAGCCCATCACAAGGTCCTTTATCATGTGCTGTGGCTGAAAAATGCCATTCAGCTTCAACATTGAAGTCCTCTCTATGAAAACACAAGTTGGAGAAATTATTTTTGTTTTTATATTGTGCAGCAGATCCATCAGAATACTAATAAATCTTTTTGGGTACCTTTGGAATTTTGTTGTCAGAAAGTTGATGAGCTTTTTTTGAATGGTGTGCACAGCTACAGTGTTATGTTGTAAACAATCAGAAGTTGACATAATTTAGGTGTTTGGTTTTTTCTTCTCCTTTAAAGTATATTACAAAAGGATATATAGTGACTTGATGGTTAGACCAGTGAAAACTCTGGGCTTCATCTTGCAAAACTATGAAATATTTCTATGAAAAATCTAAGTTAACTGCAAATTCAGATTCTTGAAAGTTATAGATTGATTAAAAATCAAATACAGTGCCTTTGCAATGCTGTTACTACCCTTCTTCAGAATTCTATCGTATATACCATCAAGACCTGCGGCTTTACTTGAGTCAATATAGTCCAGTAAAGATTTAATTTCTTTTACCTTAATTTTGAAATCCGTAGGTCTGTTTAATACATGTAGCTATGCCAGAACTATTAGTCTTCAAATTATTATCTAATCTTTCCTCAGGAAACATTGATGCAAAATAAGCATTGAAAATGTTAACCAATTACCTATCTGAACTTACCCTTACTTTTAAATTTATGGAAGCTAAAAACAATTTTTGGGTCCCTTTTACTATTCCTGGTTAAATTAATTTATGCCTCCCTTTTCGCCTTTCTTATTGAATGATTTTCATTTCTAATTTTCGTATAATTTTCTAAAGTTTTCTCTCTACTACAACTCTTGAATATTTTAAAACTACTTTTTTCATGGATTTTCTCCTCTCTCTATTCCACCAAATAGGTTTTCTCTTCAACACCCTTATGGGTCTATCTTTAAAATTTATTACTTAATATTCATTCAAAATTTGTGTTTAAAACTGTTACATTAAAAAAAAATTTGGTCTTTTAAACTCCTTACTTGTCCCTGTCAATTATGCTTAAAATGTCTAGAAATTTGGGTGTAGAGGCGCTGAATTTTTTTTTTTTTTTTTTAATCCTAACTAAGCTACAATAAACAGATCAATGTATTTACACTCACCCTTATGAAACCAGAAGATGAAACACATCCACAACAAAAGATTAGATTTCAAGTTAGACAACTAACCTACTTCAATATTCCCAAGAAAGCAACCTCACTGTGGCCACAAGAGAATACCCGCAGAAATAAGGAAATAGAGCCTATGTGTCCCAAGCAAACCTTGAAACCCTACAACTGTAGTCTGAAGGATGGATCCCTTCCTACCTCCAATATAAATCAAAATAAATAACCTAAAGGTTTGTAATTAAATACCAATTGCCTAAGAAAAAGAGAGGAGAAAGAACATTGGGACACAAGAAATATTGGCTGACGCAAATTGAAAAAAAACAAAAACAATTAGCTAAAAATATAAAAAGACCAACAAAAGCAGGGAGACATAAAGAAAGGTGCATGCACCCAACATTCATCTTCTTCCCATGCTACCCAGTGCACAACTTGCCACACCAACTGAAACAAATAAAAAACAATCAATTTTATATATATATATATATATATATATATATATTATATCATATATATATATTATATATATATATATATATATTATATAGTATATATATATATATATATATAATATATATATATATATATACTATATATATATATATAATATATATATATATATATATATAACTATATATATATATATATATATATATATTATATATATATAAATATCATATATATATATATATACTATAATTAGGATAATGCCTTTGCTGGTAAAATTGATAATTATCCTTAATTGAAAAATTATATTTAAAAAATTTTCTATTATTTAAATTAAGTTATCTCTTGTATTAATAAGGAAAGAATTAAATTTGTGTTTCAGCTTCATTCTCATTTAAATGTGTAAACGCATTAAGAACTGCCTTAATACATAGAAAGTTTTCCTGTTATTCATTAACATCTTGGTTTTGTGTGTGATGTGTATATATACGGTTATATATATATATATTATATTATATATATAAATATATATATATATATATTATATATTATATATATATATATATATATATATATATATATATATAACTATATATATATATTATATATTATATATATATATTATATATATATTTACATTATATATATATATATATATTTTATATATATATATATAATATAATATATATAGTATATATATATATATATATATATATATATATTATATATATATATTATATATATATATATATATATATATATATATATATATATTATATATATATATATATATAATACTATACATGTATGTATAATACTATATATATATAATATATATATTATATTAATATATATATATTAATATATATATAATTATTATATATATATATATATATTATAATATATATATTTATATATATATATATATTATATATATATATATATAATTATAATATATATATATATATATATTATATATATCCGTATATTATATTATATAATATATATATATTGATACTATATATTATATATATATATATAGTTAATATATATATATATATATACATATAATAATATATACCGGTATATTATTATATATATTATAATATATATAATATTTTTAACTATATTATTTATATATATATATAATATATTATATAATTTATATATAATATATAATATATATATATAAAATATATTATAATATATATATATATATATATATCATTAGTAGGAGATATTTTTAAAATGACCATTAATGACTCAAAAAGACTGAACCAGTTTACTGAGTGATTCAGTTTTAATTCATTCGTGTTGGTGAACGTCATTTCCCATCTCTAGTCTCTTGACTACCCAAAAACTTAACAGAGCTTTGAGAGCTTTTTCTCTGTTGTCCTGCTATGATGAAGATATTGATTAAAAATAAGATGGTTTAATATTTAGGCTTATGGAAATTGCTAAAAAGTGTGTGTGCACGTAATAATATCTCAATAAATTTTTTTTATATATATATTTAATGAATGATTAAAATTTTTTACTTAGTTATGCTCGTGATATTAAATTTTGTAATATATATGAAGTGAAAATTTTTGTAAAAATGCCTTTTTAATTACAAATCTTTTTATATTTGGCATGATATCTTTTATATTTCTAATTTATCCTCATTATTAGTAAATTTACCAAGCTATTGCTAGTGTTAAAAGATTTCAAGATTCTACATTTGTATAGCTATCTAACTTAAAATTTTTATAGTTATTGTTAATAGATAAAATAGATCAGAATAGTATTAAAGAAAACATCTCTATACATTTTGGATCGTGAATTATATTTAAGTCCGTTATTAATTTATTGCATTTTTATAGATCTCTTTAAAATTGCTCGTATTAAGGTTTATTAATCATTATTAAAAGTAATTACAAAACTTATATGAAGACCTGCCTTTCTTTTTTGTAACAAAAAATTTACATACGGTAGTTGGCTATTTATGTTTCTAATAGAATTTAACCTTAATCATCAGAGTTATTTTATGCAGAATAGTTTTAAGGTTTTTGAAATATAAACTTAAAAGACAAAAAATGCTAAATATAAAATTCAACTTTGGATTCGTATTTTCACTAGGCTATTCTTGAAATTTTAGTCAAAAATGTTTGAATGGATCTCATTTTGTGGTGTTTTAAATTACTTTGCACAGTTTTTTTTACTAATGAATATTTACTATTAATTTCATTTTATATCACTGACGCTCAAATGAGATGGGCTAATGGAAAGGTTTTATGATGGTGACCAAGAGTCTCTATTTAATGAAGCCCATGTTATTAGCCCATATAAGACACCAAAGCAGCAGACTAAGGTACAGTATAAATTATTGTTTTCTTTCCTGAATATTTTTGAAAAAAATATAATTTTTCATAAGTGCCATTTATTTCTTGACAGTATTTTAAAGAATTGGTAATTCATAAAAGCATAATGATATTTATTTTCTGTACTTATTGTTCATATATCATTAATATTTTGTGTGTACAGGTGCATAAATTTTCTTTATTGAGTATCTTTTAGGGAATTATGTTATTCGTTTGCAGCTTTATTGTTAGCTTATGTTTTTAATATGAAGGATAACAGAAATGTTGTGAAAGTGCTATTATATTATTGAGTATACAAGAAGGCATTTAGTTTAGGCCTATGTGGACAAGGGTGTAGGAACAAATGGTATCAGGGGTGATTAAAAGGCTGCTTTTAGTGAAACTTTGAATGTTATTTAAGAGAATTATTTGCTTTTTAATTTTGAAATGCGAAATGAGAGGATACCAAGCTATAGATTTTATACTTTTGTGTCATTATTATCTATGAATTAGAGGAGGATTTCTTTTTCTGATGAAATGAGCATTTTGCTTGATCTTCTGGGATTTCTTTTTTTATTTCTTGAATCAGCAATATAATATGCAGGGTGAATTTAGTGAATTTTAAAGTGGTTGTAAAATTGGGAATTTTAAATTGGTTGTTAAAATTGGGTATTGAAACCTTGATCAAATAAGTGTTTTTTATTGAAAGGTTGCTTTTAGGTGCTCATTGAATTGGTGTTTGCTAGCAATAAGTAGAGTGGTAATTTTTTCCAGTTGTCACCTCTCTGTCTATTAGCAATAAGCCATATTTTAAAAATACTGCATATTAAAAGTAACTATTTTATTTTAACCCTGTCCATGGATATAATTCCACTCATGTAATATGGCTGAAATTTTTTTTTTTTTAAAAAAAGAATTGTAATATTATCAGCATAAGTACATAGGAGTAGGGTTAGTGGATTTATTTGTACTTTTTGTTGAAGATTGGATAGATTGATTGTTAGTGAGCCTGACTAATTTTAAATGTGAAAAGTTAAATCTAGGAACTTCATTCTTAGTTTGACTGTGTTGGAGGTGACTGCCTCCTCATCATAGAACACTAAGCTACTGTTCTATATTGGAGGAAATTTGCTAGCTATTTATTATTATTTGTTTTCATAGAAGTAAGGTTTTTTCCTTTTTTGTAAGATTATCTGGAAACTTTGTAATGCTTTAATATCTGTTGTAAGATAGACAGTACGTAACTGTAGTCTTGTTATTCCATTTACTCTGTGATATGTAAGATTTGGTAAAAGAGTTGCTGTGATATGCTGTTTTGAAAACATGTACAATTGTGTTCTTGATATGGTTAATCATGTATTCTGTGTAATTGGTGTGGTATTTCTTCTGTTACCTTTGCTGATTAGTTCTGGAAATTTTACTTAGGGAAAAATAGTGAGATTGAGCGTTAATATTTTGGTGGCTGGTTTTGAAGAATTAAGTTTTTAAAATAGGGAATAAAAGGAAGTTAAAATAGCCACTATGTATTTCATTAAGTAAATAATGTTCTGTCATTTATATACTTTGCATTTTATAGTTAAGGCAATTTATAGTTTGTTCCGTTTAATTTTATTTAAGACCAATTCTAATATAATTAAATATTGCAGGATGTCAGCAAAAGTACTGGAATGGAAGAATGTGATATTTGTCTCCTAAAAATGCCATCTGCTGTGAGTTGTTTTATTATTATTTATTATTATTATTATTATTATTATTATTATTATTATTATTTATATATATATATATTAGCGTGGTCCTTAGCTATAGAGGTGAAAAAAAAAATTCAAAAATATCTCACTCCAACCCTTCAAATTTGTTCCTATGGTTCTAAAAACCCTCTCTATGAAATATTTTTCGATTTAACCAATTAGAACATCTTGCACAACGACCTCAAAGTTTTACCCAGGGCACATGCTTCCAGGTCCCCCTCTCTTTGGAGTATTAACCGCTCATAGCGGTGGTTTCATGGCTGCAAACCACTCATTGTTGTCTGGTTTGTCTCATTATTGTTATTTTTCTACTTCAGTTTATAATTCTTCTCTTTCTACATTGAATTCGGAGTTCCTAATTATCTAAAAAGTCGCCTCTTCAGGTGGCAGTTTCAAATATGGAATGCTGTGTGTTCGGCAAAAATCCGTCTAAAGTTGCTGTTGTTCACTTGATGCCTTTGGGAATTGTGAACCATCATTAGGAGGTGATGAAATGTCTTCACTCCCACTATCTCCTACCCTAATGGCAGAGACGATTTTCCTTTTGAGCAAATCCCATCCCTCCAAGAAGAGTCCAAATTAAATTTTCAGACAGATACCAAAGGTGTTGTAAAAATTACTTAAAGCTACATTCCACATTTTGATAATCAATCTTGTTCAGTACAAATTAAGGGTTTTTATGATGACAAAGATCATTCCGTAGGAGCTGCTAGCAGTGTCTTGCTGCATTCTGTCCATACCTTTGATAAATTCCTTTCACTCCAAAATTACAAGATTTCCCAGTGCTGATCTTCATATTTTGTTTTGATGAAATTGCCCTTAAACCTCCATACTTCAGAAGAGTATATTCTACTTATCCATTTCTTGCAAGTATGCTATGGGTCAGGTAGGCATTAAATTAACGGACAACCCAGAAAACACCCCAAGAAAGATCATAACCAGCTCAATCAGTTCACGGTAATCCCCAAGCAAATTCCGACGCTCATGGAGCACACTTGCTGCCCAACGAATATGTTCTTCTTTAATATCTTATCCAAAACTCGTGCATAGTGGGACATTGGATTCCTGTTGAGAATTATCTCTATTCAATGTATTCCAATTAGCCTGGAATCGGCTTGGTAGGGCCAAATTACGGGAGATAGATGGGAAGGGCGGCCAGAGATACCTCCTTGAAAATACATATTTGCATAAATAGCCCATAATGTTGATGTCAGCATGGAAAGATGTGCAATTCCTTTCGAGTTTTGTTTCAACCAATAATGCAGGCACCCGTGTTCATCAGTATTAGAAGTTGTCGACTGTCAAAAAGACATCCCTAACAACATTATTCCCGGAGATTCCAATTCAATTGGCCTCAAAACTACTGCATTAGCCATATGATGACCGGTTGCACTGCCCCACTTTGGGAATATGAGTAACTGTCGTGTATGTCGTCCCAGATTATCATGGATCAGGAGTTCGATCAATAGTTCTTTGGAGTTAGTATCCTCATCAGATTACCATCCAGTAACTATTAGTGTTATCTGGACTTGATTCACTTTCAGAGTGAGAGTAAGCAATTTAGTCTATGCTTCATCTTGGTGACAATTGAAGACGATTTGAATGTAATAAGCTCGCTACATGACCCAAGCGGAGCTTGCAGCTATCCATTAAAACATATGTAGCCTGCACGATTGGTTAGTTTTAGTTCTGTTCCAAAGTTGCTGCTAGGAGGGAGTGATAACATTGGTTCTAGCTCTCTTACTTTTTTCCTTTGTGGAGGTGTTGCCCCCAACGACTCCAATGGACATCTTATCTTTTTGGGTCTGGATTACTCCCCCCCCCTCACCCCAAAGAATTATTTCATCACTGGTGGAGAGAACTATCTTGTGACGTCTAGTTGAACAAAACAGCAGATGAAGTAGCTAAATCATCTTTAACACGCTGAAGCTGTTGTAAGGTTCGCTCTTGTCTTTCAGTTTTCTAACCTCTTTTCTCGCCAGAGCTCTGTCTATATTACCCATTCTTCCTCTTCTACCTGGCTCTCATTGGCAATTAAAAAGGCTTTATCTTCTTCATTTGTCATCCGCATTAATGCATCTGCATGAGCAACGTCAAAAAGATTCTCTATTTGATTTTTGAATGCATCCTCTCGTGCTATTTGCCTAGGAGAACGACGAGTTTTCCCTTTTTCACTAGTTCGTAATCTCGGTATAGCTTTTCCATTTTTGTAATTGATAGACCTCATTCTTCGGAATTTGCCATGTCCCATGGAATGCTCGATGCCATTTAGATAACTTTGGTGTACATTTCGGATAGTCGATGCATTCTTTTGCTGAAGTTAAGTATTAAAACTACACGACTTGCTTCTACATTAGAGGGAAGCTTTGAACCTAAAAGCTCAGGTTGAGGCGAAACGAGAAAATCTTTGCGCCTAGTTGATGCCATCTTAAATAACCCTAAATTTAAACTATAATATTCTAAACTGATTTAAATTATTTTCAGTTATTTTAACATTAATATTTTTGAAGCAAAAAAAAGAAATAACACCTATACCAAAAATTGTCGATATTTCCCTCACGAAAAATTTTCTTCCGATCTTAATTCTAAACACAACTGGTAAAATATTTATTAATTAGTGCACACTCACCTCACTATTTATTTTCTTGACAATGAGCTTGTCTCACAAAATCAGTTTGGCTTTAGTAAGCCCGCGACACATATGATACTCTGATCTACCTAACAAGAAATGTAAGCAAATCACTAAACGAGAAGAAACGACCTACTATTCTATATGTGGCTGCACCATAAAACAAACAAGCGTAGAGGCAATTGTCAATAAACGTTACAGAAACGTCCGTGAGGCAATATTAAACAGTTCAATATTTCAATATCTACTTGTGCAATGATAGTTCTAATATTCAGGAATCAAAAATATTTTTGCATTCAGAGAGTTTTTCTTTAAAGTAACCAAATCCCACATTGGAAGCTAAGAATTTCATAACTGTTGATTAGGACCACGCTACTATTTTTTAATATTATATATGACGATGACTTTCAATATATATATATATATAATATATTTTTTATAATTAAATAATATATATATATATATATATATATATATAGTATTACCATATATATATATATATATATATATATATATATATATATATATATATATATATAAGATTAATGTGTTATCTCTAATATATAATATAAAATTATGATTATATATATAATATATATATTAATTATAATATATATGATAGTATAAATTATATATATATATTATATATATATATATAGTATATATTATATTATATAATTAGTGATATATATAATATATATTTATATTATATATATAGTAAGTATATATATATAATATAAATTAATTATAATATATTATATATATATAAGTGGAAGGAGTTCAGTGATCTCTCTTCTTATTCCTCCACTGCACAAGGTAGTTGTTGAAGTTCTTTTGAATTTCCATGTAATAAACCCTTTCACATTATAGAACCTAAATAGATATATGCCAACTTCATGCAGCTTTCTCTGTTAGGGTTGCCTTCTTTGCTTACAGAAGCTACGAATGATGCTAGCTGCTCGAGGCTTATGAACCAGTAACATGTTGTTATAACCCTTTTTATAATTAATTATTCTCTTTATAGTAAGGTGTTAAAAACAGCTATTTGTTTGTGTTTAATTTTATTAAACATCTTTAATATATATTAAAAGGTCGATGCCCTCCAGTTAAGTACATTTTTTTTTAAGATAGCAATTTTTCTCATCACCCTGAACTTGAGCCGAGTCTTTTACAAACGAAACATCAACTTTAAAAAAGCCCACTAACCTATAAAAAAAAAAGGCCAATAAATGTATTTTACAAATGTTTAATAAACACAGTTATATACAATATAAACTAATTTTTATAAAGAAAACATTATTAACAATCATTATATCATAATAATATCATATAACAACTACATCATTATAAAAAAATATTAGATAATATAAGTTAAAAATAAATGTAATGTTTTGTCAATGTTTGGCCACCACTATCCACTCTGGTATTAATGTTCCATAGTGTCACTTTTTATATCATTTTGGATTTGGTGAATCAGGACCTTCTTCGCTAAGATTCAATCCTAAGTCATTAGAGTAAATACAGATCTTTGAACTCTAAACTACAGCTAACAAAATGCAATGTTAAAAGTTGAAAGACTTGGTAGAGAATAGAGCCAGGAAGGTATGATTTAAAGCAACATTAAGATATATAAGATTGAGCATTGGAATTTGATGTTTCATCTTTTTAGTGGACCATATAAAAAAGTATCAGGATAATGGAAAGTGTAAAACAATGGTAACCTCACAAAATCTGTAGCAAAAAGCTGTGAAAGGAAATTGGAAGATGGAAAATGAATATTGCTGCAGAATTTTAAATTGAGAAAAGTTGTGAAAATAATTATAAGGAGCTAATGCTTGAATTGATAAGTGATATAGTGATATAGAGAGAGAGACCGCAAGGTGGAATTATACAAATTAAGGATTGTAGGAGAGAGGTTTTGAGCGACAAGATCAAAGATGGACATAGGTGGTGTTTGATTTTAATTAGAGAAACTCTTCAATAAAAATATTTGTGACCTATCGCCAACTGAAATTATAGCAACATGTATTAATGGTACAATAAATAAGAATTACCAAAATGTGACATAGAAGCTTGAATTTTTAAAAATATGTAAAAAATAATTTATAATCGGAAATGTAGGTGCATTAAATGGAAATTTTTAAATAATATATCAATTCACATCTTATTTCTTTATGTAAAACTGATATTTAAATTGTAGCTTTTTCTGCTCTGCTTATGGTATATTATAATTAAACAATTTTGTACATTTTAATGTTACAAGCAATCTTTTTCTTGCTTGGCATAACAGCAACGCACTATAGAGTTTATGTTGCATATTATTATTTTTTGTTTTTTAATTGTTTTGATTTTAATTCTATCTCTAGAATGATTGGACCTCTTAATAATTGCTGTTAATCCCATTTTTTTTTATAACAAACCCTTTCAAAGCCACATGTTTGATTTGATTCTGAAAGAAGAAATACAGTAAAATATTTTCTGTGGTAATACATGATAAATTGATTTGTTTTTTTTTAGAAACTGAAATAAAAAAAAAAAAAAATTGGATCAGGGTTGGAGGAAAATTAATATTTTTCTTCACATTCTTTAATTATTTGTTTGTTATTCCTCACCTCTCCGATGAATTCCTCCAAATATTATTATTATTATTATTATTATTATTATTTTATTATTATTATTATATTATTATAATTATTATTATTATTAGATGATGTCAGGGATAGAATGTGGCCACAGGTTTTGTACTTCTTGCTGGACTGACTATCTAACCACTAAGATTATGGATGAAGGAATGGGACAAACTATTTCCTGTGCAGCTCACGGTTGTTGCATTCTTGTTGATGATCAGACGGTCATGAAACTACTTAAGGATTCCAAAGTCAAACTTAAATATCTACATCTTATTACTAAAAGTTTCGTTGAGGATGTGATTATATATATAATATATATATATATATATTATATATATATATTATATATATTATATATATATATAATATATATTATATATATATATATATATATAATTATATAAATTATTATTATATATATAAAATTGATATATATATTCTGAAATAATATTATTATATATATATAATATATTAATATAACATGTTATTTATAGCTAATATAGTATGTGATATATATAATTATATATATATATATATTATATATATATATATAATATATTAATATATAGCTATATATATTATATATATATATAAATATAACGGTATATTATATATATTTATATATTATTTCCTTTCTTTCTTTATCTTTCTCTTGCCAGACTGGAAGTAAAGTTGCCTACATAGAATAAGGAAAGCATTCTGTAGAGAATATAGATCAAAAGTCGATATAGGAAAGACCTAGCCTTTAACCGCCCCTCGTTGTACCATTAATCAGTGATGAACTCGCACGACCAGGAAAAATCCACCCCTAGAGCGTTCCATGGACCGCTGACGGCACCGCTCACTATGGTATAATTCGTCAATTGTGAATGTTCCATTCCCTTTGGCCCAGGTGGGCCACAACCATTGCCCCTCAACCAAACGCCCGCCATTCACTCCTATTATGTACCTTTATTCTCGCCTCTGCCAAACTCTCATTTCTTCCCTCCAGGCATTCCTATTCACTGACTCGGAATCCACTTTTCTCTTCGGTCTTCCCAAGCCGGTCGTTGCCCACACCGCTCGCCCACTAATACACCGCTAGCTAACAACTGACTATTCATTCCATCTTCCACGTGACCAAACCATCTCTACATACTTTCCATTTATTCTCTCATTTTCCCCCTTTCTTCACACCGATACAATTCCCTAATTACTTACTCATTCTTCACTTTTATCAAATTTCTTTTCTCACACTCTATCACACCGCCTTGATTATTCCAATAGACATACCACTCTTAGATCTATACTCTTATTTCAGACCAATAGTTCACTACTATACATTGAACATCCAGCAAGCAAGGTCATAGCATCATGTAGAACTATATCACAATCAAGATTTAGTTCTTTTGCATCACCAAATATTTTATTTGCACCATGCCACCTTTCCTACAACATACACGTGTCGCAATCCACCCATCCACACCCCTCCCAACCAACCTTGATCTATTGCCTTAAATTATATTTGGCCTTCCTTTTGTATCATTCCACAAGTGCTCTTAAGACGCACATGTAAATTAATAAAACACAAGCATTTGGAATAAATATGATAAAGATAAGAGACTGAAAACTGCTGAAACTTTATAACACATAATTCAAAAATATCGATGATTCTATTCTGAGGAAAATTTATCGACTTATCGACTGAAAAAATAT
>JABUQX010126363.1:10000-41500 GCA_015478945.1 Trachelipus rathkii | reverse complement strand
CCACGCAAGCAGCAGAAGACATAGGCCGCAATAATATTCTTTTTGGCTCGCGGACATCTAGTTATTTATTGTGTACTCTTATAGTAAACTTTAAAAATTTAAGTTCTTATTACTAACATACTTCTCATCCGTAGTTTATATAAATTGATCATCAAGCTTTAAATATCCTTTATCATATCATAAATATAAATCAATATCTTTATAACAAAAATAATATTATTAATATAAACATAATAATAAACATTAACAAATTATTTAAATAAATTACTTAAAACAAATATTACGAAAAGAAAATAACTTAAGTTTAAATCGTCTAAAAATGAACTACATATAGAAAATACTGCTTCTCAAATAAAAAGAAAATTTTTTTTGAAAATTAGAAAGTTCAAGCAAATTTATATATATATATATACTCCTATATATATTATATCTAATACCTATATATATATTATATATTTAATATATATACTTATATTAATATTTACATTAATATACTATATATATATTATTATAATATATATTATATATTTAATATATTAATATATATATATAATATATATATATATATATATCTATAATATAATATTTATCATCTATTTATTATCATATATATATATTATATCATTATAATATATATAATATATATAATATAATATATAATATATATATATTCTCATATATATATATTAATTATCCATATATCATTAATATATATATCTATATATATCATATTACCTATATATATTCTATATACTTTAATATTATATTTATAATTTTATATATATATATATATACTATATATCATATAATTTATTATAATAATATTAATATATATCATAATTATTAATAATACAAATAACAATTCTATATATATATTAGTAATATGAGTATAGAGGTTTAGCTGTTATCCTAATTGGGGATTTCTAATAACCTTGACTACTATAGCGTTATTATTATAGTGCTAACATGTCCTACCGTAATAGTAACGACTTTATAGTATATATATACACCTATTTTATATATACTATATTGTTAGATGTATCTATATTACATACTATGTATCGTAACATAATATATATACTACACTATATTATTTATTATCATATTACAGGGTTCAGCACTTTCTGGATATAGCATCACAAGGGAAGGTCACGGGAAAGTCAGACGAAACCCAAATAAAAAGATCATGGTCACAGTCAGGAAAAGTCAGGGAAATCTTATATTAAAAGTATATATGCTGAAAGTGAAGCGTGAAAATTCCAAAAAAGTCAGGGAATTTTAAAATATTTCAAAAGAACTAAATAGAAACAGAAGAATCCAACTGGACCCGGAGGAGGTGCCCACTATTTTAGATAATCAGTACCCTTTTTGTTCCTTACTGTACTACATTGCGTGAATATGGGAAGAGATGTATTTTGAATAAGTGAATGAAAAAGGATGCGGTGAGGAATGACACATCCACAGTAAATACTTATATCTGAGATCCTGTTTGCTGGGTGTCTATTTTTTATAGGTTACATCCTACCCATTCACAGCTTCCATTAGCGCGGCGATTGCACTTTAGGGCCTGCCACGGGGGCGTCCCTTGTCCCCCCCTCCTCTGCGTCTCCGCACTGTTCCCGCCTTTCATGCCGGTCCGGCAGGTTGTGTGCCTGGTTATTTCTGTCTGAGATTCCCACTGCAGCACACACACTAATTTATCTATCACCTATTCACTTTCGTGATGTCATGACTTCATCCGGTAGAGGTTGAGACTTAGAGAGTTCCTTTCAATTTGTTAAGTGTAGATTGTGAGTATGAGACACTCTGCCCCAGCCCCGGTGTCCTTTTTTCCAGTTTGGGAATTTATCTTTTTAGACTGTTACGCATCCGCACCGGTCATAATTCTAGTTTATTGATCTTTGCTTTCTTAGCGATTTATACTTTTTGGGTGGTTTTTTTATTGTTTTGAGGATTTGACCAGAGTGATTTTTTGTGAATTTTGTGCACTCAAAAGAAGAAAGAATTGATGTGTCAAACACTATAAAAAGATATCACTAACGTTGTCCACATGACCATTTTATGGTTGAGCACGTCAAAGATCTCGACCCACCAGTTTATCTAGGTGGTTGGGTTAGAGGAGAGACCGGATAGTTTCAAAAAGCATACTGTACCAAGTATTGGGAGAAAGAAACTTCGATCTAATCTAACTCGGGACGTCCCACCCGGAAGTTTCTACATTCAAGCATAGCGAAACAGAATTTCCTGAATTTAATATCAAATCTTCGGCCAGGACACCTAACCATACATTGTATAAAAAGACAGATTCTTTTCATTTCAGATGTTCTACCCATAATCACATATTGAGACTTATGTTTCGAAACAATGTGTGCAACCTGCAAAATTTTATCATTCTCCTATAGGCGTTGAAAGTTGGAAAAAGGATTCAACCGACTTTGTAAATGGACAGGCCTGAGTGTTCTAATTTATAATAGTGTGACTGATATTATTAGAGTCCAATTAGGAAATGAGTTTTAGGTGGGAGCGGATGATTTATTACTTGTAGACCTGAAAAGGTTTGGGCATTATAAGGTGGATGGATTGATAAAATTGTCTTTAAACCCTTCGTGGTGCAGCATCAGGGATGGGGCAACATTTCAAAATTAATGTTGGTAACAAGAATAAGTGGCAGTGCTATTCAACTTCTTAAAATATGGGGTGACTGAATGCCCAATGTCAATAGTGATTACCCTTAGGACTTGGCTCCCTATTTTTCTAGAACGTAGCAAACAGCACATAATAACAATATCATTCTATCTTATTGCAGTGATAGCATCATCCTACACCTTGGAATTATATATATTACAAATATTTTATGGTATGGTGAATGTGTCCTTATCCTCTAGAACCTATAACATAGTTTTTGAATTCATTCTTCTATTAGTTACCTTGCAGAACAAAATGTTTATCTGGTTTTATGTTCAACTGTTTAAATTTAATGTACTGATTTTTTTTCGATGTGTAAAGAAAACTAGAAATTTTGGGGCAGTTTCTATATAACTTAGCAATTTATAGTGGTAGAACTCTTGAAATAAATCATAGTCGACAGATTTCTCAAAGAAGAATCAGTGCACAATGCTGATAAGTTATCTCATGAAGATGTATTCCATCAATAGTTCCTATTCCTTATCTCTCATATATAATATTGATTTTTCAGTTGGCTGACAAATGTTAGAGATAGCCCTGGCGCCATGAACGAGCTATGATATGAACAGTCGTGATCAAAACAGATACCAAAGGAGAATATAAATAGAATTAAAAAAAGTAAATTATGCCATACAGATCTATTAAGTAACTTGAAGACCAGAGAGAGAGTGGATGTTAAACACCGAAAGCTTGACAGAGAGATAAGGTCGCATATAGGTATAAGAGTCTAAAATTCAGAATGAGCTTGTAGAAGAATAGATTATACCTAAATCGCTTCCCATTTAGATACATTTTACGTGACTTACAACAGGGGATAGGCCGGTCGCCGATTATCCGTGCGCTGTCCATCTTTTTCTATTTCTATCTATTCGAACTTTGGTGTGGTATTTACTTGTTTAATTGACGTTCTTTTGTGTGATATTTTTAATATACGCAGTATACTGTTACTTTTTGGGAAACTAAACAATATGGAAGCAGTGTTGGATCACTGCCACATGTTTTACTGGAGCCTATCGGGATAAGGTGAGGAGAGAGTTCGTAGACAATTACTAAAAAAAACTAAAAATAGAGTGTTGCTTTAAATTGCGAGGTTCGCCACTGGATAGTAGAACAGTTTCTTATACACGTCGATATCAATTTGCAGATAATATTAAGTGTATGCAACTGGAGTCAATAGTAGGCCTTTGGCGGAATAATCGACATATGTATAATCATTCTAGATAGTGCCTCTTATAGCACCGCTACTTCTCCTCTCCTTTTGCCACTATTCAAAATCAGTAAATAGAACCACATATCTGCTGGTCAGTTAATCTTGGCACTTATATATTCCCCTGGGCAGGACTATATACATTCCAGTGGAGAATACTTTGACATGTATTTGTGTCTATCATCGGAAAGGCACATGAGAACATGCTATATACTTCATATGATTTCAGTGATGATCGCCTGATAGTATAGTTAATTATATTAACTATATATATACTAGATTACAGTATATCCATTATCTTTTCTTCATACTAATTTAACAACATGGTTCAGTTTATCCACTAGTGTATATTCTACATACCTACTATAATATGATAGTTTATACTACCCTATATATTTTTACTATTTAATATATATATCTATAATAATTATCTAACTATATTAACTATAACTATATATATATTACTATACTACTACTGTACTGCTGTTATGAACTTTTAGAGAGACACCATTAAAATCCTCAAAAATTTATATATCTCATATCATTCTACCACCACTATTATTAGCACTTATTCATAATTGAACTATTTTTCATTCTTGGAGCTAAATATAGTTGTCATCATCATATCACCAATACAAGAGCCATATGATATTATAATACGGGAGTTATTATCTACTAGGGTAATTTGTTTTTATACCTGTTTTCTATACTTTTTATATAATCAGCTATTATAGATTTTCATATATATATATATACATATATTAATATATATATACCACTCTAAATTAGCTTATATATATATATCAGTCTTGTGAAGTTATATAATAACTATATATACTATTATCAATAGTAGCCTATTATATTCAGTTTATTATATATATGAGTATAGACTAAAGAGAGAGAGGAGAGAGTAGAGAATGAGAGAGAGAGAGAGAGAGAGAGAAAGACGAGAGAGATACGAGAGAGATCGAGATTGTAGGGAGAGAGAGAAGGAGAGAGCATATATTTATTTTAAGTTACTAGTAGGTCGTTCACTGATATATATATATAATGAGTCATGTCAGCTTATTAGGCAGGAGATATATTTATATCTATTAGGTTATTAACGAGGGAGTACTATATATCCTTATATATTATTATAACCTAAAATAGTTACTCATTATAATAGGTATCTTATATATATGATCATATATATATATATATCATACTATACGCCATATATTAGTATATTACATATATACTTCGGTATATATCTTAATATATATATATACTATTATTATATATTTATACTATATTTTAATATATAATACCTCAGTTCGTCGACTCCAACAACTTTTTGCTACTCGTGCGCTCTCTCTCTCTCTCTCTGGCGCGTCTCTCTCCCTCTACGTCTCTCATCATTCATCTCTCTCTCTCGTCTCTCTCTCCCTCTTTCTCTCTTCTCTCTTTCTCTCTCAATCTTCCATCTCTCATCTATCCTCATTCTCGCTCTCTCTCCTTTTTGTTATCTCTTCACTTCATTCTATCTCTCTCTCATTTCCTCTTTCTTCACACATGGTTCACGTGGGCTTCTCACTCTTCATTCTTACTCTACCATCTCTCTTCTCTACATTCTCATTCGATCTCCCTTCCACTTCTGCGCTCCTTCTTCTCATCTCGCCCCTCCATGGCGGTTTTTCTAGGCCCCCTATCACGGTCTTCGCGAATCTCTCCATATTATTTTCATTTGCATATGATAGGGAACCTTATGGCGCTTCTCGATCTCCTCTCTACTGATACTATAGCCTCATCATCATTATTCACTTCCGTTCTTTCCAGTCCATTACTCCTTCGCGATCTTACTGGGGCCTCTTTCGCACCTCTTCTTCCCCGCCATGTTAACTTCCTCTACCTTCTTCAATCCACTACCTCACCTGCCCTACACTCCTCTTCTACTCGCCGCTCTGCGCATTCTGCCAGTACCACCCACACCTCCCCGACCCTTCATTCATCCCCATTGATCTGGTTCTCCCCCTGGTTCTCCGGCGTCCGCCCCCATGGTTTCCGACTCCCAATCTCCACCGACCTGTCCCTCATCTCCTCGTCGTCCCCCTTCCTGGCCTTGCCCGTGCCTCCCCCACCAGTCTCTGCCCCATCTTCCCCTCCTTCCTGCGGTTCGTCCACTCTCTCCTCACCGCCCTCACGCCCCCTCTCTCACGCTTTCCTCCTCTCAGCGCCTCTGGCTCGCGCCGGTGGGGGTCGCTGGACGTTTCCTTCGACGCACTGACACTGACCCCTCACACACTCACGGGGAGGCCCGACGCCTCAATACTGCGACATTCAATATATATACTACGCTATATTCTCATCTACCTCATATCTTACTATTCATACTTATCATTCTTTCATATCTTCATTATCTTATCACTCTCTTTATCTACTACTCTTATATATACTGACCGCGACGGCAGCGCGCGAAGACGCAGAGCGGCGCGGCGAAGCGCGAGAGAGCGCGCGCGCACGAGAGACACGCGCACAGCGCAGGACATGCATCCTGCATCTAGCCGGCCACAACCCTCAACTTTTCCCACACGCCTCCCTTCCGATTGCTTCTCTTTCACTCTCCAGCTGCATTCAATCACCATCGCGCCCTTTTCCTTTTTTCTCACCATTGGGTATCTCGTTGTTTCGTGGCTACTACCGGTCCTTTGACTGCCACCCGCCCCTACCACATTTTCTTCCACCGCCCTCTCCTTTGCTTCACTGAATGCACCGCACACTGACACGTGGAACACGTCACCCACGACCTTCCCCACAGACGCATTTTCTACACTCCGCATCGCGACGTACACTCTGAGCTCTTTATCTTGTTAATCCCAATACTAACGCCCCCATTACAGTCTTGCATACCAGTGTTACGACAGGGCAACTCATTTGCGGGCCGCAGACCCCATGTGTTATTGTCACAGCATCACACCATCGCGTTTCCCGCCTACACATCCTTCACCTCACCTCGCCTCTCTCCCCACTTGCTCTCCACTTCTATCTACCTTTGCCCCAACCTTACCACAGTCTGCTCTCCTCTCTTCTCTCTTCAACATTCTCTCTTCTTCTTTCTCTTTCTATCTATCCTATCTACCTATATTACCTATATTATCTACTCTATCTTCTTCCATCTGTATCCTACCTATCTTTAGTCTTTACTCTCTATCTTACCTCTCTACTTCTTCATATATATCTCTTCTCTATCCTTATTATATCTTCTTACTCTATTATTACTATATATCCCCTCACACTATATAGTGCTATCCCTCTTGACCCGCTTTCACTTTTCATTATTTCCTCCCGACTAGTTTTCGGGCTTTCAGCTTTTCCACAGGCCTCGGCCACTTGCACTACCTGATTCCAATCAGTTATGATCACTCTCCCCCCATAACGAGTGTCTGCTTCACTTTTTGGTCCCACACACTCCCCCTCCATTATCTCATAGTTGAGACTCATCCAATATACGACATTCCTTCACCTTCCGGTGTTTCACTTAAATTTCCACATTTGTCAGAATTTTAACTTTAGGGAGGGCTTCAAAAATGTTCCCCCTCATACAATGATCCCACCTCCCAATCTTCTCAAGCAAGTTTCATGGTCTCAAAAATTTTGAAAATTTTGATCCGAAATAATATTATGATAACTTAACTGGAAAGAATAGATTATATATGCCGAATAGGGTGGAATCGATGGAGATCCCTCCTAAAGTTCTATTGAAGCATACCTGTGTTATATATATATAACTACTATATCTATATATCTATCTATATACTATTATATATATATATATATATATATATTATATATATAACTACATCTATATCTATATCTATATATATATATCTATCTATATACTCTAATATATATATATATATATATAACTAGTAATATAGCCTATATATATACACTATATATATCCTACTAAATATATATATATATATAATATAAACTATATATATTACGTTAATTTCTATATATATATTTAATATATATATAATATCTTATATATATAATATATCACTCTTCATATATTATATATATATATATATATAATTTATATATATAATAATATATGTAATTTATTCAAAAATTTATAAATTAGTGACACAATAATACACAAGAAAAAAAAAGAGCGAGCCACCTTTCGTGTAATTTCTCTAACACCGCTGTCCTTGAGAAATGATCGTATCTTTTTTAAAACTTTCTCGTGGATATATACTATAACAATATACTAATCAATATATAATATATATAGTATATTATAATATATATTCATTATCTATATATATATATAGTAGATATGATATATAAATATTATTAGTATATCTATATTATTATATTATATATCATTATAATATATATATAATTATATATATAATTATATTATTAATATATATATATATAAATATATATATATATATATTATAGTATATATCTACTATACTATATATATAATTCATTATATATATCATATAATATATATATATATAATATATATCACTAATTATTATATATATATATATATATATTCTTATATATAATATATATACATCTATAATATTATATAGTATATATTATATAACTAATATATATAATTATTATAATATATATATATATATATATATAAGGCTTGTAATGTATTTACCGACCTCGTCCAGTTTTGACTTTTTTTTTTCTCTTTTTTACATATTGCCTATATGATGAATATAGCCAAGTGAATTTAGTAGTGGACCGACAATGATTCCAAAGTTCTGAAATGAATTTTAATATTTTTTAAAATCACATTTTTTATCAAAATTTTTTATTATTTCAAAATTAAAATATCTCGAAAAGTACGACACTCTACAGCAAAACCCATTACCATATTTGGATATCTGCCCACCAATAAAACGCTTTCATTTACAAAAATGTCACAAAAAGAATTAACCGGAAAATTAAAAAAATAAAAAATTCAATATCTCCGAAAAGTACAGCACTTATAGAAAAATACCCAATTACCATTATTGGCAAATCATGCATACTTTTCAAAGCTTTTTTAGCAATATGTAAAAAAAAAAAATAAAAATAAAAAATATAGGGGGCTCGAGCCGTCGGGGAACACCACTTTGGTATTTTCCATACCCCGTAGGGAGGTGCGGAGGAACCCACGCGACATCCAAATACCAAAGAGTGGGGGGTATCCGGAGACCCTACCGCGGAGGGTGGAATAGTCCACCCCTGTCGTTCCCGGAGGCCGAGAGACCCGCTCCTACCATCTTTTGCGTTTTTACCTTGGGTATTCCCTTTAGTAAAAAAAAAAACTTAAGAGCTGCATGGAGTCGTAAAACGGTAACAGGTCCATAGCATATTTTTGAAATCATGTCCGTCACCCACATCAAATGATTTGTTAGGATCATATACTTAGAAATAAGATTATCAAACAAAAACAAAAATAATATACAAAACTGACGGAGTCGTAAAACATAACGAGGTCCTATATAATATATATATATATCTACTACTATAATATTACTATTATTATATATATATCTATTATATATTATACTATATATATATATTAATATTATATTATACTATATATATAAAATATATCATATATATACTATATATATATATAAAATTATGTTTCCAAAAGATTTATATACTATAACCTATTATATATATAAATATTAGATATATATAAATTTATATATAATCTATTATATAATATATATATATATTTATATATATATATATATATATATTATATATAGTATATTTATATATAATATATTCTTATCTATATATACTTTATAAATAATTTTATAGTATATAATATTATATATAAGTCTACTTAATATTTAGATTGTCCTTAGTTAATGAACTTTCAAATTTAGGAAAAAATATCCACTAATTTTATTCTATTTAATAATTCAACCTGTGATACAAATATGACCTTAATTGAAGATGTTAATCTGCTTCCTACATTTAATTAAAATTTTGATATTAGTTCAAATTAAGAGAGAAATTGTTCTGGTAAATCAAATTAAAAAAATTTATTATGAAATCTTGTAACATTTTATATTTTTATTATTGTAGCTTTTATTGGAGCCTTTTAGGTATCTAATGCAGTTTTTTTTATTGTTTGGGGAGCCTAATAATAGTTTTAAGATGCATGAATTTTTGAAATATGCTTTTACCAAAAACTATGTTTTTGTCTAGATTAATTTTTGTACTATACTTTACTTTACTATTTCATTCCATTTTTTTGTAATTATAAATCCGATTTTATTCAAACATTTGCAGAAATTAATTAAAAAAAAAAAAGAAGAACGTGGATCAGAAGAGGCCGAAATTTCCATGACAGCACCAACCCCACCATTGGAGGTTGTCAACTCCCAAGTGGTTGTGGGGTAGGGGAGGATGAGTGGCTATTTTAGGAAGCCGCCCCTCTTGACTTCTCCGAGGCTAATCGTTTGGTTTTCATTTAAAAAGCAAAACAAAAACAAAGTGTTGTCTGTAATAGTGTTCCATGACGTTTGTTATATGGGAGACTACTCCAGTGTAAGAAGAATGTGAATGTGAGCGCAAGGAGGGCTAATGACATTGGGCACTGGATTTCCTTGAACGCATCCGTAACACTCCATATATGCCTAATCGGGGTAATTTCATCGCTTCGAAAGCTCTTCGTGCTCCCCTTTATATATATATTAATATAATATATAATACTCATACTATCATATATATATACTATATATATATATATATATATATATATATATATGATATAATATATATATATATATATAATATATTATATATATATATATATATATATATCCTATTGGGAATCGAGCCCAGGCCCTCGAAGTTGTCACATCTCTGTGTTTTGATCACTAGATCCCAACAATGAGTAAAAGAAACTTAACTTGGGGTATACTTACTTCCAGAGAATATAAATGATTCACCCTTCACCGCTTCATCAGTTTTAAATCACTTGTTTAACAACTTCAAGGGCATAGGTTCGAAACGTTGGTTCGTCCTACAATATGAGAGATTAAAATATACCTATATTTTTTAAAAAATGCGAGAGAATTAGCAGTTTTTACAAAGGAATATATATATAATAATAGTATATATAGTATATCTATATATAAATAATATATATATATATATATATATATATAATATATCCTATATATATATATATATATATCTATACTATATATTATAGTATATATTATCTGATTATTATATATATATATTATATATATATATTAATATATACATATATATATAATTAAAACCCGGACCCAGAAGACCATCCTTCTGGAGGTACTCATCACAACAGTATAAAAGCTCTTATAAATAACTCACCAAGCAGTAGACGGACCAGATATCCAACATTCATTTTCAAAAACGTAGGTACAATTCAAAGCTATAGAAACAGAATCTCTAATTCAAATGTATAGCTTGCCTGGCAAACCATTCTCTCCCAAAAACTTTGGAAACAAGCTCATATAATTCCTGGTCTGAAAACTAACAACTCCTCAACACCTAACAACCTAACACCTAACCTACACCTAACACAGTTTTCGTATAGACCTAGACTCCTTTTGTTCTCTGCAAATACACCAAAGGCTTTAGGAAAACAAATTCTGATTAGAATATCTCTCCGTTCCTTTGATCAAACTGTACATAAGATTAACCAAAGAACACTTTCACTACCGACCTCCTACCAGATTACACACACAATCCTTTTGGTTTTAACCAACTTCCCCACCTTTTCGCCACCTACGTCCGAGTATCAATAGAAACATAACTAAGGTATTCTTGCAACCCAGTCCCCCCGACACATTCTTAATAGAGAACGTAATTGACATATTAAAATGGAAAACAAAGAAAAAAAAAAAAAAGAAGAAGAAAAAAAAAACACCAGAATTATACTACTATTTCCTCATATCCAAATAACACCATACCCAAGCCAAATACCTTGAATATCTCCATACTGAGCAAAACCTACTGGGACGCCGCCAAAGACGAATAATACTGTCACGTCCTCCCCTTCCGGGTGCACCACCACTTCCTTCCAAAAATACACACTCCAAAATAAATATAAGCTCCCTCCACCCACTGTCAAGATGTTGCCTCACAAACAAATGAACGACCACAAAGCCATATCTTACCAGATTGGTATGTTTTTGCAAATATTTGTCACAACTTTAGAATCTTGCGTTAATAGATCTCTGGCCAGACCTACTAATGGTTGGGAATTTTCTCGAGGTCCGCCCGCTTCTCGTAGAGGGGAGCGGGGACAGAAAAGAAAAAGTAAAACTTTTATATATGATTTATAATATATATTATACTATTATAATATATATAATAAATATATATATATATATATTATATATATATAAATATATATATATATATATAACTATATATATATATATATATATATAATAAATATTCTAAATATATATATATATATATATATATATCAATATATATATATACTTCATATATATACTATATATATAATATATTATATCTATATATACTATTATATATTTATGAGGCAGCGTTTCCATTGTCCGTCACATGTATCTTAAAAACTTATTATGCTCAGTAATAACGGAATACATGCTGGAATGCTGGTCCAATCTGGTCCTGGAAATGTACAAAAAAAAAATAAAAAAAAAAATTATATATCTCCAAAAACTACAATTAAGCTACAGCGAAAAGGAATACATTTTTGGAAATCCTGGGTGTTATGTAAAAAAAAATTCCACATAAGAACGTAAAAAATAATAATTCAAAAAAATTATTGTTAATAGATAATTATAGTAACACTGATTAGAAGGCCTTATTTAGAGACTTTATTGGTTTCTCGATCAAATAAATAGAATAGACTTTCTATTAAATTTTCGCTTTAGATATCTCACGGCAACTGGGGGCTCGAGCCGATGGGGAACATAGGGGGGGAAACGTTTTCCATAACCCGTAGGGGAGGGGCGGGAGGAACCCCCGCGACACCCCAAATATAACCAAAGATGCGGGGGTTCCGGAGAACCACTCCCCGGAGGGAGGGAATTAGTCCTACCCAGTAGTTCCCCGGTAGGCCGACAGACCCCGAATCCTGCCATCGGTGCGGTGATACCCTTGGGGTATTCTTTATAAAAAAAACAAAGCAAAAATTTAATATGAAAAATCATATTTAGTTTAACGAGTAACCAATAAAAGGTCTGTAAAAAGGCTATCTAATCATATTACCTATAATTCATTAAGCAATAATTTATTTTTTTTTTTTTTTTTTTTACTATTTTCTAATTGTATTATTATTTTACAAGGATTCCAAAAAATGTAATCCTTTCGCTGTAGCTATTGTAGTTTTTGAGATTTTTTTATATTTTGTTTGTTTATTTTTTTTTTTTTAACATTTCCAGGACCAGCATTTCAGGACCAGCATTCCAGCAATGGTATCCGTTTACTGTAGCATTAATAGTTTCTAAGATACATATGACGAAATTATGATAAATTGACATATATATTATTATATATATTATATAATATATATAATATATAATTTATATATATATATTATAGTATATATATATATATTAGATATATTATATATAATATTATATATTAATAATATTCATATACATAACCACATATATATATATATATAATATATCAGTATATAGGAATGCAGTTAGAAAGAATGGAAAGAGCCCTTGAATCGATGGATTGAAATATTCAAACAAGAAGGAATGGTGACATGGATGACAGAACTTATAAATTGTATATGGCGGAAGGAGAACACACCGTCAGATTGGAGAAAAAACAGTGATTTGCTCATGTGGCCATACTAAAAAAAGGAGAGATAGACAGAGAGAGGATTACAGAGGAATAGTGTTGCTATTGAGCGCATATAAATATACGAGAGGATAATAGAGAAAAGACTCCGGAGAGAATTAGAGGAAAAGATCGGAGAGAGGGGCAACATGGATTCAGGCAAATAGAAGTGTAATTGACTTGATATTCGCTTTAAAAATGATAGTGGAAAAGAGCATAGAATGGAATAAGATAGCATATATCGCATTTATAGATTTAGAGAAAGCTTTTTGATAGAATATAAAGAGAGAGATTGTGGATAGCTGATTGAGGATCCTGCGATGGAACAAACAAAAAAGCTGATAAGGACTAATTAAGAATATATATTAAAACCCCATAAACGTGGTTAGAACAGAGATGTGAAGATAAAAATGGTATGAAACAACGACTGGAGTAAGGCGGGAAAGTAAATAAGCTGTCCCTCTTACTTTTCGTGTAATATCTAGACACACTGCCTGTTAAGGAGGATATGTTATGAGAGAGAATAGGGAATACACCTTTGTATACGTAAACGACGCGACTTTGGTGACAAAGGAACAACATGAAATCAAGTTGTAATGAATTCTTGGAAAAGTTTTGAGATGGAGTGAGTAATGAACATAGACAGAGAGAAGACTGAGATAATGGTGATATTAAGACCGTAAGAGCACGAGGAGATATGTATGTTCTATAGGCTAATTCTATAGACAGTTGAAACAAGACAGTAGATTCAAATATCTACGTGTGACATTTGATAAGATGGGTTGGATAGATGTGTAGCTGAGAGAAAGAATAACGAAATACTCAACGAGAGTGAAAATGTTGCACTCGTTGATGAATCTATGGGGAGTGCCGTTAAAGGTAAAGGTGACAATATATACAGCCATGTTTGAATGTTGTGTACAAAACAGGACACAGACAAGTAAAATAGAAGCTACGAAAATGAAAGTGTTGGGATTGATAAGAGGAGTAATGCCGAGAGAGTGTAAGGAGAGAAAAAATAACAGAAGTAATGTTTGTACACCCAATAATTGGATATATATAGTGAGAAACCAGCTGAGATGGTTTGAACATGCTCATAGAATGGGGGACTGGTGATGCCCGCAAAGATTTCTTAATTGGAGATCTATGTAAGCGAGACCAGTGAGAAGATAGAGAAAAAGATGGGAGGGTGCTGTGGAGGAGGCGATTGTGTCAAGAGGTGAAACAATGGAGAATGCGGAAAGAACGACAATGGTCGAAAATCAGGATACCTGGAGGGATTTCTGGGTGACCAACACCAGATAGGATCCACTTAACAGGATGGATGGTGACATTACATACCATAGGTGAAATAATTATATATATAACTTATAACTATCTATATATAGTATATACTGTTATATATTATATATATATATATATTCAATATATTATTATATCTATATATATCTCATATATATTTCTTATTTCATATATTATAATATATATAATATATATATAAATAATATATATATATATATACTATACTCAGAGGCGACTCCTACCCAATCGGGCCTGCCCGGGCCTTAGCCGAGTTATCAATATAGAAAACGATTCGTCGTTGCACCATTTCGTAATGTACGTAATAAATTCTCTATTATTTTTTTCTTTAAAGTTGCCAAATAAATGAAAAATATTACATAATAAATAAAAGATTATATGCAAAAAGGTATTAGAAATGCTAATAATAATCTCTAATTATATAAGGTCCTTTTATCTCATTAAAAAAATGTGGCTGTTAGTTCTCAATCGTCAATATCGTGAGTTTGTTTGAAATTTAGAGTATACAAATGTTATAATACTATGTTTTATAAAAATTATGTTTAATATACTATAAATAATAAATAAAATTTTTATAACAAACAATATTATAACAAAATAATCTAAAATAATAAGGAATTAATAAAACACCTAAGAATAATGGAATAAAAAAACACCTAAATTAATACTATAGTTAAGTCATGGAGTATTTTATTTATTCAGAAACTTTTTAAATAGTATTTCAATGAAACATATCCACAACACACGACACCACACACACACAATATATATATATATATATCATATATAGATAATATATACTAAAATATTATTATACATAATATATATATATATATTATATATATATAATATATATATTATAATATATATATATATATATACTATAATAAGGCTATATAATATTAGTATAATATATTATAATATAAGGCTATATATATATATTAATTAAATATATATAATATTATATATTTAATATTATATTATATATATATATCTAATTATATATATATCTTATATATACTATACCTATATAGTTATCTTAGAGGAGAGAGAGAGAGAGAGAGAGGGAGAGAGAGAGAGAGAGAGGAGCGAGAGAGAGCCCCGAGTAGTAAAAAGTTATTGTAGTCGCCGTTATTATATTACATTATAGTATATTATATATATATATTAATACTATATAATATATATATATAATATATATATCTATAATATAATATAATACTATATATCTATATATGTATATATATATATATATATATATATATATACTAATATATATGCGTGTGAGTTTTTTGTGTGTGGTGTGTGTAGTGTGTGTGTGTATGTGTGTGTGTGCTTAAAAATAGATTTAAAAGAAAATTAATAATTTTCTCACTATATGAAATAAATAAAGAAAATCAATGATCAGCCGGTTGTTTCTCAAAAAAAATATAATTTTAAATTCAAAAATATATAAATTCCTTTCTTAAACCAAATAAAAGTCCTTACGGAATATAAAAAAGATATCTGGAACAATATATTCGTAATATACAAAAAGCTTTACTAAAAAATAACGAATATAAAAAAGTGATTGTTATTATTATTATTATTATTATTGTTGTTGTTGTTGTTGTTGAGGTGCAGCATAAAAGACTTTATTGGCCTAATTGATATTTTAAAACTTTATAATTTTTAAAATTGTTCTTTTTTAATTAATATGGGCATAATTAGTAATTAATTAACACTACTTTTAGTGCTTAGAAACATTATTAATAGCATAAGAAAACTAAACAGTGAGAAATATTTGTGGATTGCTAGGCCCGCATAATGGTTTTATATACCTCGGAGAGATACAATGGTGTTGCTCAGAAACATTATGATAAGCATAAGAAAACGAAACGCTTAGAAATATTTGTTTGATGGCTAGGCCCGAATAACGGTTTTGTTTAGCTCGGCGAGAAACAACGGCTTTGATGGATTGCTAGGCCCGCATAACGGTTTCGTGTATCTCGGAGAAAGAACAATGGTTTTGATGGATTGCTAGGCCCGCATAACGGTTTCATGTATCTCAGAGAAAAAACAATGGTACAAAATGATAAAAGTGAAAAGATATAACGGATCATGGTACGCGTTTAGTGAAGTCGGCGTACAAAATAATTAGATCTCACAGCCAAATATTCTGTATATATCCTTTCTATTCTGTAAATTCCAATAAAGGTACAAGCCAATTTAAAGTATAACTCTTCATATCACTAGCTTGTTATGTATTATAGCAAACTTTCATTCAAAGAGGTAATTCCCACATTCTCTCCTCAAGTCCTCATCACACCTGTAAAACCCGAAAAGGTCCCTAATCTCAGAAATTTCATCTTATTCAATGAACAACCTTGTGCCCTTAAATAAAACCACCCTTTCTTAATCTTTTTCTCGGATATTACCATTTCCCATGAACAACTTTAACTTATTTGGGCGATTTAATTTGTGTCCTGGATTTGTGAGTCTCTACTTTTCATCCTATTGACCATCAAAACTTACAAACTATTTAAATGTACCGGCCTTCTTGCCTTGCTACGGCATGCAACTTTTATCTTCCTCTTTCCCTTCCTATATTTTATTTCTCCATACCACTCTTTACTTTCGAAGGGATCCTATTCATTCGTTGACTTACTAATAGCAGATTCCAAGCACATCTCTTTTAACTTCATAATAGCTATATTTGAGCATCACCCCTATCATTCCAAGCCTTTTCATAATTGACATTGTTTCTTACATTGTACGTTTTTAGCTCAATCACATTCTTCTTCTCTTGCACTACTACCAAATGCTTCCTTCATTTGCATACAAATTTGCTAAATTACAGCATCTTGTTCACGAGGTTCATGCTGAGTTTATTATGCAAGTGTTTTCTCATAACCTATCTACAACATATATCCATATTCATTTAACTCTATCTCCCTCATTCTCGTTCATCACATTTTCTTTCGTTTCCTTTCCCCTCCATCCATCACCACCCACATTTCTTATTATAAAATTCACTTAAAAATTACAATTAATGATGGGCATAATATTCCTATTCCCAATCTCCTCACCTATTATAAAAAACAATCCATCACAAACTCAAACATCTTCCTTCTTCGGGACCATATAATATTACCTGATCATAATCATCACTCATTTCATTCCGGCTTAAAACTATTTCTATCTACAAATATACTTAAGGATAGTCTTGTTCTGGAAGAATGTATTACTTCCTTTGCATAATACCTTTCATTCCTCACAGAACACGCAAATCTTACATCCCGTTTACAATTTTCATTTTCTAGCCCAAAAACTCTAATGTATTTTTTTTGAAAAGATGCATTTGAAATACTTTCCCTCACCATATTCTGGTTTAAAATGATTGAAGTTTCACCCTGAAACTATTTGGCTTACCCAGCCCAAAACATCATTCAGATCCTTGGTCTCCAGAAATTCTACTTTCTCAACACCTAACCTCTCAATGATGGAACCATACTGTTACACCTTTTAGTTACAGTTCACTGAATATGCTGTAACCTCACCTTGATCTTCTTCAAACTGTTATATTGTAAAAACTTTAGAACTGAACATTAAGCCACTTTAACCCCTATTCCCTAAAAAAAATACTAATTACACCTAGCTCTGCCCTATAACAAATCCTCTCTCTAGAGAATTTCCAACTCCTCTCATTCTGCGTAATCCTTTAGCAACCCATCACACCACATTTCAACCATACAGCATCTTCAATCACTTTTTCCACTCATCTATGTTTCAGTCACATCAGGCCACTGGCAGGGATTAAATATTTCGTTTCTAAATGCACTCCATCACCTCACTTCCTCTTCTCCTAACTATCCTAATGTTTCTCTATACATCCCATTGTACCGGCCAATCGTTTTCAGAGACAGATTCTTTTTCTCGAAAGATACCAATTTGTCTCTTACGTTTTTCGCCCCATTATACACGATCAACCGTTGGTCGGAGACATGTATCAATTACATTCCTATGAGGTAAACGGAAAGGTAGTGGGCTCCCCAACCTCAAAACACACTGCTCTAGTTTTATTAAATTTCACCTCTTTCAAACAGACAAAGCAGATAGCGCGCTGAGAAAAAATTCCAACTAACTGCCCTACAACCAATCTTGTGTATTAACTTCGGACTAACATACTATATATCACATTAACTATCTATATATATATATACTATATATATATATGAAGTTACTTAATTATATATATATACAAAAATAGATTTATAATTATAACTTTCAATATATAATTACATTTTATATCATATAATATTAATATATAATATATTAGAAATATATTATATATTATATTATTATATTTATATATTACTTTTATTACACCGATTTATTAATATATAATATATATATATATATATATAGTATACATACCCTAGGGCTTATTTAGGTGATTTCAATTAACAGAAAAACTATAAATTCCTAGCATTCAAATCAAGATATCTCAAAAACTACATTTAGAAGATAACAAGGTATTAGGAATACATTGCTGGAATGCTGTCCAATTTTAGTGCGGAAAATGTAAAAAAAAAAAAACAAAAAAAAAAAAAAAAAAAAAATTAATAGAACAAAAAAAAATCGCAAAAACTACAAATAGCACAGCGATAAAGGAATACACTTTATCTAAGAATACTATAGTAAAATTTTAGTTAGGAAAACTGTTAAAAAAAAATTAAATAATAATAATTTATTATATAAATTACACATAAAGTATTCAGGGCATGATCTTTTTTTTTTTTAGGGAGCACGCGGGAACATAATCCTATTTATTATACTATATCATATATATACTAATTTATATATATATTTATAAATAAATATATATATATATAATATATATATTATATAATATAGTATATATATATATATATATTATAGCTTTAATATCATTAGGAGTCTACATACCCTATATACTATTTATAGAGATATTATGGTAAGTACTGATAAGATATTATATATAGGCGTACTAAGGCCGCATATAATAAAATATATTGTAAAGGATATTACACGGCAATGTAGGGGGCTGAGCCGACGGGGAACACAGGGGGGACGTCTTCACCATACCCCTCGTAGGGGGGGTGCGTTTTGCCGGGATTGCGAAAACCACCCTACGCGACACCCCCCAAATACAAAAGAAGCGGGGTTCCGGAAGACCCTCCTTTCGCATGCGGGGAGGAATTTGTACCCTACATTACCGTATGTCTTCCCGTGAAGGGGTGACCGAGAGACAAACCGAAACTCCTGCCATCGGTGCGGTAATCATATTACTATAATTATTTCTCAATTGAGAGCTAGCGATGGGAGTAAACAAAAAAAAAAAAAATACAAAAATTTAATAATTGTCGTTTCTTGAAAATGGTATTTTCCTTAATTTTTTTTTTTTTTGTTTTTTTTTTTTTTTTTATTACATTCCTATCCTGGGACTGATAATTGGAACCAGCGATTCCAGCAGATGTAGTTCCTTTTTCCCTGTAAGGCTAGGTGGTAAGTAATTTGAGATATGAGAGTAATAAGTAAATAGAAATTTTTGCCTGTTTAATGAAATACATCTTCCCATAATATATATATATATATATAATAATATATATATAATATATATTTATCCTTCTTATATATATACTAGCATATATATATATAATATATATATATAAGGATTATATATATTCGGGATATATTATTAATATCGGATATCTTATTCTTACACGGTTATTACACAGTATATATATATATCCATATATAATTATTATTTTCCTATTTATTTTACTCCGTACATTTACGTCTGCCCCTGGCGCCACCCTTCAAATTAGAGGCGCAAACAACTGCTTTTCCATAAGCCTGCTGGCCGGCCTTACCTCTCGGGCTGTCTTACGGGTTCGATTGAGTATGAGGACTGTAGAGTAGTCGAGTCGTGGAGGGCGTCGAGAGCAGGCACCCCAGAAGGGAGGTGCTTCCTATCGTATCTTGAAGAATTGGTTAACCATTCTCTAAGTGCAAGTTGGGGGAGAGTGACATTGTCTCAATTGGAAACTCTTATATCGAACATATATTCGCATGAATTTTTGGGTGGTTGACCTGACTCCTGCTCCGGGCGAGGTCCATTTGGCCTCTTCCTGGACAGCGTATCTTCTCTAGGGGTAACAGTTGGGGAGGCGGTGTTTAGTAGACTGTTGTTTGGGCGGTTTTGAAGGTAAGGTGTTGTTAAAGAAAATGGGTACTTGATAATGTGTAAAAAAGTTCCAATGACCCCTAAATTGGGAAGGGGGCGCGGGGAAATTATATTTGTAAGTCTTTGTAAAAATATTGAGCTTGGTTTGAAGAAAGGGGGCGGATTTTAGTCCTTGTCGAGGGGGTAAAAATTGGTAGAGAATTTGGGTTGAGTAAGGTAGGGTTTGAGTTACGGGATTTTTCTGATAGAATGGAGCCCCACCATCTCCAGATGTGTGGAAAGGGGGGAAGGATGGAGGTTTCATCGTGCAAATGTTGGATTGGGTGTGGGGTTTTTTTTTTACTCGACCGATAGCATGATCCGTTGTGTCAAATTTCTAATGCCTATTGCAGAGATTTGTAATTTTATTCTAGTGTTTGATTCCTTGAGAGTGTCTCCGAGACCATCGCTGGAGAGGCGTAAGTTTAACCTTTGTTACATATTCGAGTTGTTCTGGATATATTTTAAAGTAGATGAGTGTGTGTTTCCTGTCGCTGAATTGTGCTTGGGAAAGGGTTTCGGGGGTGTTAAAATAGTCTTTTTTGGGTTGGATGTTGCGGAACGTGATTTGTCTTGTGTTTTCCCGGTGTGGGGGCGAAAAACGTCTAATAGCGTGGGTGTTCTTGTTAAGGTAAGTCCTAGTATTTTTTGAGTTTTTTGTTAAAAGGAAGGGGGTTGTTGTTCAGCCTGTGATTATGATGGAGGAGGGATTGATGACGGCAGCTGGCTTAAAAGAGCCGTTGGATGCGAGGAAATTAACTGGAGGGTGATTTTGCGTCATTCTTGATTTTGGAAGTATTTATACCCATTTCTCTATTTAAATCTTCAGTAAATTTTTCTGGGTATGTTGTATGCTGTGTTTCCTTACGTCCTCGGGTGTTGGGTATTAAATACAATGGCCTGCATGTTGTTCTGGGCCTATATTAGTGATCAAGTTTGGTGGAGTCATGGATTGGGGTGGGCAGATCTGCAGTGAATAAGTGGATGAATAATAAAAAGGGAGAGAGAATGGTGACTTTCTTCGGCTGTGGGAAGGCCTCGTTCTTTGTAATCCTCTTAAGAATAAGCCAATTGGGAAGAAGTTGTCCTTTTTGTATTTTTCAAGACTTTTGCGGAAACGGCTCGCGTGAGGATTTATTATAACGAGTAAAAGCCATTTTTTGTCATTATTTTTAGAGGGGAGTGGAGTGGAGATTTTTTGAATAAGGATGTGGTTTTGTGGGGACGGTGTCAACATTCCGCTTGGTTAGTTGATAATTCATTGTTCTACCTTGTCTGTGAGTAATGCACCATCTGTGGGAAACCTGTTGATTGTTTGAAGCCACATAAAATGCTTATTGTGTTGCTGTGCGAGGGGGAGGTGCAGGGCTGTGGCATGTTAGATATGTTTGGCTTTTTGTAAATCCCCGTGTTTTGGAAGTCGGAGAGGAATAGATTGGGGAAATCTTTATTTAACATATCAGTTTCTCTAAGCTAATTTACTAATTGGGGCAAGGTGGCAAAGCACGCCCAGAGATTGGGCGAGTGGGAGAGGAAGGGGGAGGTTGGGGTCCCTGTTTTTGGTTTTAGTTTAAGGGGTATGTAATTGCTTGTTTCCAGATCAAGCTGTAGTTAATTTCCAAAGATTTTTTTAACATTCCCTATTAGGAAGGATTTGCGTTCCTTTCTTTTAACAAAAGTTTGCACATTTACTTAAGGATTAGTATCTTAAACCATAGCGACAGAGAAATATGTTTCTCTAGAGTGTTCTAGGATCACAGTGTTTCGGGGCCAAAGAGAAGAAAATGCTGTCCAACTGACAAGAAGCGAAAAAGCACTATTAGGAGATGGTACATAATATTCCACATCAACATTAGGGCTAATAATATATATTATATATATATATATATAATATTATATATAACTTATATATAAATATATACTATATATATATATATAATAATATATATAATATATAATATATAATATATATATACTATATATGTATATATAATATTAATATATATATATATAATTATATATATATATAATAGTATATATATATAGTATATATATATATATAATATATATTAGTATATATATTATATATATATATAATATATATATATATATATATTATTTATATGTAATAGTATATATATATGATGATAGTATATATATTTATATAAATATATATATATATATATAGATTATATATATATAAATATATATATATAATATATAAGAAACATTATTTTTATATAAAATATTCATTCTTATTAAAAATACAAGAAAATATTCATTCAAAAATAAAAATATACCTATATTAATATATATTATAATATATATATATATTAGATATATATAATATATATAGTATAATATATAGAATAAATATATATATATATAGATATATATATATATTATAGATAATATATATATATATGGTGCGTTAATTAATCGTAAAAAAATTTATGTAAACCAGAATACAAAATATAAGAGTTGGTTTTTAGAAGTACCACTAACCTTCAATCACTCACAGCAAGCTATATCGCCCCACTGTGACGCCGCTATCCACATTTCATTTCAGGGTTTCAAGATTTGTTTGAAACTTTAGAAGATTGCAATTTACGTCTATTTTGTATTTCTTTATTTTTATTAATATAGAATGATAAATGTATGAGTATATCTCATTGAGGTGGTGAGTGAACACGGATTCCAATCGGAAATTACCATCCCAAACTAATAATAATAATAATAATAATAATAATAATAATAATAATAATAATAATAATAATAATAATAATAATAATAATAATAATATAATAATAATAATAATAATAATAAAAATAATAATAATAATAATAATAATAATAATAATAATAATAATAATAATAATAATAATAATAATAATAATAATAATAATAATAATAATAATAATAATAATAAATAATAATAATAATAATAATAATAATAAAATAATAATAATAATAATAATAAATAATAATAAATAAATAAATCAAGATAAATAAATAAATAAATTAAAATGCTTGCATATTTATTTTCTAGGCCCAACCTTTTGCCGTGAATTATTATGCGGATGATCCTGTTCCTCTTCCTCGTTCTATTGATTTGGGTAAGTAAAAATTATAGATTTTAATTAGATCTAAATAGGAAGAATGAGGATATGATAGTATGAGGTCATAGAAACACGCGTGTGTGTGCCCGCGCGCGTGTGGAAGGGGAAAAAGTGTTTAAGGGAGACCTTTCAGTGTTGAGCAATCGATAATAAAATAATCGAATCCTGCTCCGAATATGATTCCTGTTATTTTGAATATCCGATTAAAATTTCGATTCGGTAGGGTATATTTCACTCATCAAGCTAGTCTACCCAATGTCATTTTAAATTTCCACCATCTATCTCCACTATCCATCCAATTGCTTTATTCAAAAGCTGCGTTAAATTTTTATAGCAATTCATAGTTTTTCATTTACAAATTAAAACTTGAGTAGGACAAAGTTTGTTTTTCAAAGGCTGGTAGAGCATTTTTAAATTTTGTGCTTATTTAAATCTAAAACCTATTTGAATAAAGTGACTACAAAACGATCATAATGCTATTATCTAACGACAAACAGACATACGCTTACAAAAGGGTAATGCTAAAAATATATATGAAGAATACAAATTGATATTAAACACACATTTAATTAAGTCCCACCTGAACAGTAATAAAAATATACTTTTAACAATTGATATATTTTCAATGATTCCATATGTGGCAGCTATCACATGAAGTTTTAAAAATTGGACTAGTTAACTGGACTAGTTGTTGTTGAGAGGGACAATAAAGTTAAATGACATTTTGCTTTCAAAAAATAGCTTTTTGATTATTATTTCTAATGTTAATGACACTGCATTTAAATAATATAAAATGTTTTCTACCAAAACTATCATGTCCAGACGTTTGGCTGAAGATGAATTAGGTTAGAGTAGGTTAGGTTTCTTCAGGTTTGCTTATATAAGGTCATGAAATAAAAAAAACTAGGATGTGACTATCGTTGATAGGCCCATATGGATTATTAATCCCTCTGAATTTATTTTGTATCTTATGTTAATTAAACTCATAACAATGAAAATAAATGCATTTTTCTTAATGAGAAACTCATTCATATGTACAATATATTCTTGGATACCTGCTGCATTTTTGTTATTAAACAGGTAACATATGCTCATCAGTGATATGCCTATTTAACTTTATAATAATATTCATTTGTGTTTATTTCTCGCAAAGGGCAGTGACTGTTACTATGGTGTTATAGTCAAAGTGTACAACTTAAGACGTAACACAGTGATAAGAACCAATATTAGGGGGTTTTGTGTGTCCTTCTGACCCTTAGCGCGAGTATTTAACCTTGTTAGAGACGATATCTTATAGTCTTTTCCCTATCCCCTCAATTTTCCAATTAATTCTCTATATATTTCAATCCTCTTCTTCTACTACAGTTTCAATCGTTTTTGTTTATCCTAGAGAGGTAGATAAACGCCGCTGTCACCCTTTCTTATGGGAAGGGCACCCGGCGTCATCGGTGATGACAGGGTAAAAGATGCATCATTCGTTCGTGATTCGATGCAGGGATCTACCATCAGGTTTGGTCCCTTTTCCTTGACTCCTCTAGAACATCTGTGATAAGAGCCTCCCAGCCACTTTGCCTTGCGGTCACAAACATAATAGGTTTGATACCCATGAGGGAGTACCCGCATATTTTGGTATATTGTGGATGTTGATTAAATTTGCCTCTGATAATGATTGGTGAAACATTTACCGACCCTTTATTGATACCGGACCAAATCTTTTAGATTGAACTTCAAACATTAGCATCACGACTCCCTCGACGTTTTAAGTAGTGCAAAAGAAGTATGTGGATGTGCTAAAATAGGAAGTAAGAATGTTAATAGTGAGTGATGGAATGAAGAGGTGATGCAAGCGGTTAAAAGTAAAAAAGAAGCGTGGTTAAATGCACAAAAATCCAATGATGAGGTTTCAAAAAAAATGTTTGGAATTATATAAGGAGAAAAAAAGGAATACTAAAAGGTGCATACGTAGGAGGAAAAAAGAGGTAAATGAACAGTTTGGAAGGAGGATGAATAGGAACTTACAAGGGTAAGGGTGATAAGGGTAACTTTAGGAATTATACGGGTAGCTTATTGAGTGTTGTAGGGAAGATATATGCTGGTATATTGGTCGAAAGAGAGGGTCGAGTGACTGAAGGACTGATTGGTAAAGAGCAAGGTATGTTTAGAAATGGCAGAGTATGTGTGGATCAAATCTTTACATTGAAACAAATGATTATGCTAATGAGGGAGAAGAAGAATAAATTGTATTTAGGTTTTATGGATTTGCAACATGCCTATGATAGGATTAATAGGGAAGCTCTATGGCAGATGTTAGTGATATATGGTGTTGGTGGTAAGCTTCTAAATGGAATCATAAGTATGTATCATGATAGTGAAGAGTAAGTAAAAATAAATGGAGTTGAAAGTGGTTGGTTTAATATTAATAGGGGAGTGGGCAGGGATGTGTTATGTCTCCTTGGATGAAGTCTGGCTAAGGCAAAGGCGGTCGTAGGCTGATCTGCACGAGCTCGTTGGTAAATCGTTGGCTAAACAAGAGGCTGGGTGTTCTTCTGGCCAACTCTGGGACAATCTGGAAGGGACAGAGAGTATAAAATACTCTCTGGAATTATCTTTATGACAGGTAACCTCAGCGGTTACCTACGGAATTATCTCTTTAGTAGTTAAACTACTTTTTAGGTGGCAGACTAACTGGAGGATCTCGGAGGTCAGGCGAAGATAGCACCATCCACGGAGACCATCCACCGACAGGGGAACCTCTTGAAGATTGTCCAAAAGGTTCTTGGTAACCCTGAGGAGGTTCCTAAACCTCTTGGTAGGCTCATAGAGAGGAAGAGAGGTAGGGCCAATCGGAAATCTTGTAGTCCAACTCTGGGGAAGAGACGAGGCAGCCCAACTTCTTGCAGAAAGACGTGGCAGTCCAACTTCTAGTAGAGAGCCGAGAGAGTCCAACTTCTTGTAGAGCTTCTTCTTCCTGGCTTCGTAGGTTGGATATGATATTTCAGTTTATTGTTCTATTTTAGCAAATTATCTCTTTACTGGTAGCTAAGCGCTACGAATTATCTCTTTTAAAGGCTAATAAGACAAATGCGAAACACCAGATGATTTTATTTTTAACGAACAAGTCGTACAAAGTTATAATAAAAAAATTTCGTATATAATAATTAAGTTTTTATACAAATAATATCAATATCTACATTTGACATATTTATAATTTTTATTTTCATTTTTATTATAATATTTGATACATATTTAAAAGAAATATATATTTTATGGTCTAACTTTTATAAAAATGGATCATTTTAAATATAATAAAACGAAAAATTGCCGAAACTCCCGATAGATGGCGTATGCCTTTACTTTCTGAACATTATAGGAAAACAAATTGGAGTTTATCGTTAAAAGTTTATTATTATTTAAAAATCTAAGTTTTTATAAAATATAACTACTTTTTACAACATATTTATAATATCATATAACAAATGTAACATTTTTAATATATAATTTTTCATTATTGATGTTTATTTAAGAAAAATAAGCGCTTTTTAGATTTAATTCCTTACGGAAAATATTTTCGTTTGGGAAACTTCACCATATATATATATATATACATGGGCGTCGTCAGGGGAGGGCAGGGGGGGGCAGCTGCCCCCCCCTAGAAGTGTTTACTCTTATGAGTCTACCTGCGAATTTTTTTGATCCAATATATATATATTATCATATATATATGATATATATATATATAAGTTATTATTAAGCATATATATATATATATATATATATATATATATATAATAGTTATAGTTATATATATATATATATATATATATATATATGTGTTGATATGTAAAAGTTATATATATATATATATATATATATATATATATATATATATATATAGTTAAATATATATATATATATATATATATATATATATATATATATATATATATATATATATATATATATATATATATATATTATCACAGATGAATCTAGATATAAAAAAGGTTAAGCCGCATTATCATCATTAGGAATGCTTTTGGACATATTATTATTGAGGATCTGCTTTTCTTAATTAGTTTAGTATTTTTTATCATTTTTATAAGAAAAGAGTATTTTATTATTAATTTAATATTTTTAAGATTGTAAAATTATTTCGAATAATTTTTAAGAACTTTGTAATAATATTTAATATTTTTTAGATTGTAAAATTATTTTGAATAATTTTAAGAACTTTGTAATAATATTTATAGTAATTTACAAGTAAGCGCATAAAAAAGGAATGATATAAAAGAGCGAGCGTTATATATATAAACGTTCATTCTTTGTTTGCCGCTCTTCATATCTAGACTCTTTGACGTGTACTACTTAAGTTTTAGCGAGGATTAAAAGGTTAAGAATAGTTATTCATATCTCATTTCTGCACACCTTCCTAAAACAACTTTGGGATTTACTGAAAGTCTGCGAGGAGGAGAAGAATAACAAGTACCTGAGAGAAGACTCTGCATATTCTTGAGGATCAAAGAGAAACTCAGGAGGGAAACTTAAAGAGGAAAGTAAGGAAGCCTCTATACAACGACTCAAGCAACTTGACGGGAATTCAGGAGGACGGAAGAATTTCGCCAGAAGAAATAAAGCCAGTCACGACCTGGGAAGTGTCACAATCCTAGATAACTACCTCAAAAGGGAGACCACATCTGTAGGTGGGCCGCGGAGGTACAAGGGACGAATTTATGTGACATAAATTGGGGGCCTGTTCCGTGAATGATTAGAGATACACTAGAAATTTCAGAAGCGAAAACTTTGGCTGGACACTTTTTATGAATTCACCGTTTTGATTGGAAGTGTTGTAAAGAACTTTGAAAACTTACATTAAAGGAATGGATAATAGCTCGTTGCATAAGTTATGTCAGGAGTTGGGATTGAAGGGCAAAGAGGCCAGGGATTTTATAGCAGAAGAAAGAGCTGCTGAGGCCGCGAGGCGAAAAGATGAGGCCACTGAAAAAGAGAAGGAACGCGAATACGAGCTCAAGAGACTGGAGCTTGCGAATCAGGCGAGGATAATTAATGACACCTCGGAAAGTTTTCAGATAAGAGCCAAGGTGCCGAAGCTTCCTCCATTTACCGACGGAAAGGATGATATGGGAAGCTACCTTGAGCGGTTTGAACGTTTTGCCCACAACAACGCGTGGAACGCAGAGAACTGGGTGATGTATCTCAGTGCGTTATTAACAGGACGCGCCCTAGAAGTGTATTCTAGATTGCCTCGCGATGTAGCTAGCAATTACACTACTCTAAAGGAGGCTTTGCTAATAAGATACAACCTCACAGAGAATGGGTACAGGAAAAAGTTTAAGGAAGAGAAACCGTTAGAAAATGAGACGCCCGCGCAATTCGCCGAGAGATTGAGAACATACCTGGATAAATGGGTAGAACTTTCGAGAACGGAAAAGACGTATGAGGGTGTGGCAAAGCTCATTACGGTTGAACAATTCCTGCACGCGTGCCCGAAAGACTTGACAGTATTTTTGAGAGAAAGGGCGACGAAAACGTTAGAAGCTATGGTGAACGAAGCGGACAATTACCTAAGGGCCCACGGTCGATCACTTACAGCTAAAGTGGAAGAATCGGAAGATGATATCGACAATTCACAAAGAAACTGGATACGGGAACCACCTGAGGTAAGATGTTACAAATGTAATGGTACGGGACACAAAGCCTGTGAATGTCGTAGGGGTACCTATAATAATAATAATGCCACTGATCCACGATGGAAGAAAGACCCAAGACAGGAATGGAGTGGAAGATACGCCGAGCGTAAATTTTATCAGGGAGACGCCCACGCGCGAGACAAGTATAAGGGTATGGAAGCCGCCGCTTGCATGGTCACGAATGGGAATGTTCGTACATCAGAACAAGAAACTGGAGATAATGTAGAAGGTGAAACTCTAGAACTAAAGAATGGGACGACGATACCGATCGTAAGAATGGCCTATGGCAATATCTTAGGAAGAGAAGGAAATAACATGCCGATTTTGAAAGGTACGGTCAATGGGTATCCAGTACGTACATTACGCGACACCGGAAGTAGCGGGGTACTCGTAAGGCAAGAATATGTACACCCTGAACAGTTAAATGGCGAGAAGGGGTATTTGCTCCTCGCCGATAATTCGATTAGAGAGGCATTATACGCAAGAATCTACATCGATACCCCGTACTTTGTAGGCGAAACTAAAGCATTGTGCCTTCCCAATGCGACTTGCGACCTGATAATAGGAAACATAAAAGGAGCAAGATCACCGGACGATGTAGTCGAGAAGTACGACGAAGTAATAGCATCAGGAAACGAGTCAAAGAAACAGACGGAAATAATTGAACAGCCGAAAAGAGAAGAGGTTACTGAAGAAAATAATAGTGAAGTAAAACGAGTGTTTGAGATTCCGAAAATGCAGTCAACGGATTACTCGAAAAGAGCTAAACCAGACGTTGAAGAACTGGGAATGAAAGATGAACCAGAATGTGGTTCAATGAAAGTTACTCTGGGTTGGAATAAGCCTGAGTTAAGTTTGGAATATAATGAAGAGAAAAGTAGCCTTTTAAAAGAACGAACGATCCTTCGTCATAAAGCATCAAAGTGGACCTCCATGCGACATTCAAGAGCTCTTCACAATGATAAGACAGAAGATTCGTTAAGAGAAGGCATCAAAATGCGAACTCGGAACAAAGGATACAGGAGTTTCAGGACAAGAAGACGCAGGGGCGGAATACCTTACCAGAATTCATCTGTGAGTCGAGATGAAGAAAAGAAGAATCCACAGAATCCGTTTCATCATCCTAAAAAGGGGGATATTATCACAGATGAATCTAGATATAAAAAGGTTAAGCCGCATTATCATCATTAGGAATGCTTTTGGACATATTATTATTGAGGATCTGCTTTTCTTAATTAGTTTAGTATTTTTTATCATTTTTATAAGAAAAGAGTATTTTATTATTAATTTAATATTTTTAAGATTGTAAAATTATTTCGAATAATTTTTAAGAACTTTGTAATAATATTTAATA
>JABUQX010126363.1:0-5000 GCA_015478945.1 Trachelipus rathkii | reverse complement strand
TTTGATAAATGTTAAAAGTACATCTTAAAAGAATTTGGGCGCCGAACTTATATTGAACAGTTTTAATGTTTACCCCTTAGAGGTAAATTTACAGCAAATGTTTACCGCTGTTCTAGCGCTCTAAGTCGGTGGTCGCATTGATCACACTATCATCTTAATTTGTAATAACAGCTTTGATGTTCACCGCTTAGAGTGTTATTTCTAACGTTCTAAGCCGGTGACATCATCGATCACATTATCATAATATTTTGTATTAACAATTTGATGTCCACCACTTAGAGGGTTATTTTTAACATTCTAAGTCGGTGACATCATCGATCACACTACAATAATATTTTGTAAAAACAGTTTTGGGTTTCACCGTTTAGAAGGTTAATTATAACGTTCTAAGCCGGTGACCTCATCTTCCCTCAGACTAGCCTTGAGTGGACTGTAAAGTCTTCGCTAGTCGGTGTTCTGTAGTTCTAGTTTTGTAGTTCTGTAGTTCTGTATTCTTCTTCTTCTTCGTTCTTCTTCTTCTTCTTCTTTCTTCTTCTTTCTTCTTCTTCTTCTTCTTCTTTCTTCTTTCTTCTTCTTCTTCTTTCTTCTCTTCTCTCTTCTTTCTTCTTCTCTTTCTTCTCTTCTTCTTTCTTTCTTCTTCTTCTTTCTTCTTTCTTCTTTCTTTCTTTCTTCTTTCTTCTTTCTTTCATCTTTCTTTCTTCTTCTCTTCTTCTTCTTCTTCTTCTTCTTCTTCTTCTTCTTCTTCTTCTTCTTCTTCTTCTTCTTCTTCTTCTTCTTCTTCTTCTTCTTCTTCTTCTTTCTTTTTCTTTTTCTTCTTCTTATTATTATTATTATTATTATTATTTTTATTATTATTATTATTATTATTATTATTATTATTATTATTATTATTATTATTATTATTATTATTATTATTATTATTAATATTAATATTAATATTAATAATAATATAATATTAATATTAATATTAATATTAATATTAATATTAATATATTAATATTAATATTAATATTAATAATAATATTAATATCCATATTATTTTTAATAATATTATTATTAACACAATATTAATATTAATATTAATTTTAATATATTGAGTTTTAGGGAAGTTCTACATTATTAATATTAATATTAATATTAATATATTGTGATTGGTTAATATTAATATTAATATTAATATATTAATTTTAATAATATTAATATTATTAATATTAATATTAATATTAATATTAATATTAATATTAATATTAATATTAATATTAATATTAATATTAATATTAATTTTAATATTAATATTAATATTAATATTAATATTAATATTAATATTATTATTATTAATATTTGCAATAATATTTATTAATATTAATTTAATATTAATAATAATATTAATATTAATATTAATACAATATTAATATTAAAAGTTAATATTAATATTAATATTAGTATTTATATTAATATAATATTTTTTTTATTACATTAATAATATTATTAATATTAGTATTAATATTAATATTATTAGAAACACCTCAATATATATATAATATTAATATTAATATTAATATTAATATTAATATTATTACAATATAATTAATGATATTAATATATTAATATTAATATTAATATTAATATTAATATTAATATTAATATTAATATTAATATTAATATTAATATTAATATTAATATTAATATACAAAGGAATTATCTAAGTACAAAATGTGCATATCTTCCCACTTCATATGCCTTGAAAATTTCATTACACAATATTTCTCTATTAATACTTATATTAATACAACATTAAAATATGTTCAATATAATAAGGACAATGCTAAATAATTATAATAATCATAATAATAATAATAATAATAATAATACACACACACACACACACACAATAATAATAATAATAATAATAATAATAATAATAATAATAATAATAATAATAATAATAATAATAATAATAATAATAATAATAATAATAATAATAATAATAATAATAATAATACAGACAGATCACAATAACAATAATAATACACACACACACACACACACACACACACACACACACACACACACACACACACACAAATAATAATATTAGTATTAATATTAATAATAATACTTATAATACTAATAATACTAATAATACTAATAATACTAATAATACTACTAATATTAATATTAATATTGATATTGATATTAATATTAATATTAATATTAATATTTATATTAATAATAATATTAATATTTATATTAATATTAATATTGGGTCCAATTCTGTTCATTATATATGTAAATGACATGACGATAATATGTTAGACAATATTTCGAAATTTGCGGATGATATGAAACTTGGAAATCGCATAATATGTGAGAAAGATTATCATTTACTCCAAAGCGACTTGAACAAGATTGGAAATTGGTCAAAAACATGGCAAATGAATTTTAATATGGATAAATTTAAAGTTATATATTTTGGGAGTATGAACAATGAATATGATTATAAAATAGATGACTCAGTTATCAAAGTGTTCAGTGAGGAAAAGGATCTCAAAGTATTAATTAAAAAGGATTTAAAGTTTACGAAACAATGTGCTGAAGCTGTTAAAAAAGCAAATAAAGCTCTAGGGTTCATTGCCAGAAACTTTGAATATAAATCTAAAAGTATAATAGTTTCTCTCTATAAAACATTAGTTATACCTCATATTGAATACGCAGTGCAGTTTTGGAGTCTATACCACAAAAAAGACAGAAAAAATTGAAAGAATTCAAAGAAAGGCTGCCAAATTAATCCCTGAATTGAGAGGTAATTCATACGAGCAACGACTACGTGAATAAGATATCTATTCTTTAGAGACAAGAATATTGAGAGGAAAACTAATAGAAGTTTCCAAAATACTAAATAAATTTGACAACCTTGATTACAGGCAATTCTTTAGATATAATTTTACTGATGTAACATGAAGTAATGGGCATAAACTTTGTCATAAACAATTTCAAACAAGTATAGCAAAGCATTTCTTCGCTTACGATGTAATCGAGAGGTGGAAAAGTCCTTCTTATGAAATAGTGAACAGCGCTAACATCGATTCATTCAAGAAAAAATTAGATAAACCCTTTAAAGATATCGGTCTGTGAATGTCAATTAAATTCGATTTTACTTTATTCAAATACAAGAATTAGCAGTATCCTGAATATGGTAAAATGAAACTAAAAAATTGGAAATCATTTAGAAAATGTCATAAATACATCGTAAAAAGGATTACGGCTTGTAGTAGCTTTGATGTTCATGGCTTGCAAAGTATCCGTTATAAGGGGGTGATATCATCGATCGCATTTTTGCCTTAACCTATAATAAATAGCTTTAATGTTCACGCATGAACATCTGTTACAAATAACTGTAATGAATAACTGTAATAAATAGCTTCTTTGATGTTTACCGCATAGAAAATATATGTTCTGAGACGGTGACCTAATCAATCACACTGAATAGCTGTAATTAATAGCTTTGATGTTTACAGCATATAACAAATCTGTTCTAAGACGGTGATCTAGTCGATCACACTGAATAACTGTAATAAATAGGTTTGATGTTCACCGCATAGAACATATCTGTACTAAGACAGTGATCTAATCGATCAAACTGAATAGGAAAAAATTCAAAAACAACATTTCTCCCACTTTTGTAGCACTATGATGTTTGATGCTTATAAACAGGAACTGATTCTGAGTGAGCAAACTAATATGTCACATTGACAGTGGACACATACAACACTATGATGTTTGATGCTGAAGCAAAACTGTCTGAGTGAGCAAACTCATAGGTCACATTGACAGAGGGCACATAAACCACACAATGAACAGAAATACTTAACAAATTATGATGTTTGTTGCTTAGAAGCAGATCTGCCTAAGTGATCAAACTCATATGTTACATAGAAATAGGTAAATTATATACATATTTAAAAATACATAATAGTTTTATTTTTAAAACAGTAGAAACAATACTCAACAAAAATTAAATAAATGTGTCATTAAACAGACTAGCTAAGTGAGTGTACTATAAAATTCTGCCAGTCGGTCTTCTCTTCCTCCCTCCCTCCTCCTCCTCCCAGTCCTCCTTCTACTCTTCAGTTCTCACCTTCTCCTCCTCCTCCCCCCCCCTACTAGACTTCTCCACTTACCTGTCTCTCTCCCTCTCTTCCTCCTCCTCTCCCTCTCTCCTCTCCTCTCCTCCTCCTCCTCCTCCTCCTCCCTCCTCCTCCTCCTCCTCCTCCTCCTCCTCCTCCTCCTCCTCCTCCTCCTCCTCCTCCTTCCTCCTCCTTCTTCTTCTTCTTCTTTTTCTTTTATCAATTACTCCAAAGCGACTTGAACAAGATTGGAAATTGGTCAGAAACATGGCAAATGAAATTTAATACCGATAAATGTAAGGTTATACATTTTGGGAGTAGGAGCAATGAATATGATTACAAAATAGATGACACAGTTATCAAAGTTGTCAGTGAGGAAAAGGATCTAGGAGTACTAATTAATAAGGATTTAAAGTTTGCGAAACAATGTGCTGAAGCTGTTAAAAAAGCAAATAAAACTCGTTGATATTACCAGAAACTTCGAATATAAATCTAAAAATATAATACTTCCTCTCTATAAAACATCATTTAGGCCTTATCTAGAATAAGCTGTGCAGTTTTGGAGTCCATACCTCAAAAAGACAGAAAAAATTGAAAGAATTCAAAGAAGGGCAACCAAATTAATACCTGAATTGAGAGGTAAATCATACGAGCAACGACTACGTGAATTAGAAATTCATTCTTTAGAGACAAGAAGCTTGAGAGGAAAATTAATAGAAATTTTCAAAATACTAAATAAATTTGACAATCTCGATTACAGGCAATTGTTTAAATATAATTTTACTGATGTTACACGAAGTAATGGGCATAAACTTTGTCATAAACAATTTCAAACAATTATAGCAAAGAATTTCTTCACTTATGATGTAATCG
>JABUQX010126362.1:12500-15229 GCA_015478945.1 Trachelipus rathkii | reverse complement strand
CAAAATCAAGTCCAAGCAATTGAAAATTTTATTGCAATAAAAATGCAATAAATTATCGTATCGATTATTTTTTAAGCATATAATAAAATAATAATAATAATAATAATAATAATAATAATAATAATAATAATAATAATAATAATAATAATAATAATAATAATAATAATAATAATAATAATAATAATAAAAATAATAATAATAATAATAATGATAATAATAATAATAATAATAATAATAATAATAATAATAATAATAATAAAAATAATAATAATAATAATAATGATAATGATAATAATAATAATAATAATAATAATAATAATATAATAATAATAATAATAATAATAATAATAATAATAATAATAATAATAATAATAATAATAATAATAATAATAATAATAATAATAATAATAATAATAATAATAATAATAATAATAATAATTATTATTATTATTATTATTATTATTATTATTATTAATAATAATAATATATAAAGAATGAAGTAAAAGTTCCTATAAAGGTATGACGTAATGTGCTTAGTTTTCCGTCTGGCTGTCTGTATGTGTTTTTTACTAAATATTTTGTATCTACGAAACCAAGTAGGTTACAAACCCTATATTTGGGATGAGTACTGTTGTGTGTAGTGCTAATGACGACAAAAAGAAGTATCAAATTTACTATAAATTTAAAAATGGTGGCCGTTAAAAGTATTTGAGGCGACATTCCATGAAAGCGGATGACTTAGGTTAAAATGTTAAGGAACCAAAAAACACCTATTGTTGTACGCAGAATCAAATGGTATAACATTTAATAAATTATGACTATTAATAAGGGAGAATGTAAATTTTAGTAATTGGAAACATCTCATTTAAATAATAACAACTCTTCCACAAACAGCTACTCCTTCCATTAAACATTTCAGCACATTGTTGACCAAAACAACCAACTACTGTATACAATAAATGCCATTAAACAGAATCGTTCACAACATCAGTTTTCAGTAAACATTTGGGCAGGAATTTTACATGATCATGTACTTATGTTCGAGCTTCCTCCCAGGCTTAATGGCATAATCTACTTAAACTTTTTGAAACATGAGCTCCGTACCTTGTTTGATGATGTACCTCTTCAGTTGCGCCAAAACATGTGGTTTATGCATGATGGGGCTCCTGCACACTTTAGTGCTGCAGTTCGTGAACACCTGAATGAGACCTTTCCCAATCAATGGATAGGTCGAGGTGGCCCAGTTCCGTGGCCAGCAAGGTCACCAGACCTAAATCCTTTGGATTATTACCTTTGGGGACATTTAAAGACCTTAGTATACTCTTCTCCAATCGACACCGTTGAAGACCTACGATTAAGGATTATGAACGGAATTGAAACGATCAAACAGACTCCTGGAATATTTGAACGGGTCCGACAATCGATGAGAAGACGCCTGGACGCGTGCATTGGGAACAACGGAGGTCATTTTCAACATCATCTTTAGTCTTTTGATATCATTTGTAGGTGCTTTAGAAACAGTATGTTTATGTTGTACAAAATTAAACCTATCATACAATAATAATATGTTTATTTACACCTCCTATTCCGAATGAGTTATTCGTTCCTCAAATACTTTTAACGTCCACCATTTTTAAATTTAGAGTTTGTAACTTACTTGGTTTCGTAGATACAAGATATTTAGTAAAAAACACATACAGACAGCCAGATGGAAAACTAAGCACATTACGTCATACCTTTATAGGAACTTTTACCTTTATTTTTGCATTTCTTATCAGTTACCAAAAATTTTTACCATAATTTTGAATCACCCTGTATATATTATTGTATGCAATAGTAGAGAGAGAGAGAGAGAGAGAGAGAGAGAGAGAGAGAGAGAGAGAGAGAGAAGAGAGAGAGAGAGAGAGAGAGAGAGAGAGAGAGAGAGAGAGAGAGAGAGAGAGAATCTTTCTCTGCCTAACGTCATAAAAAACTAGCTTTATCTTATATTTCTTCTCGTAATTCCAAAACAGAGTCAATTGCCTCCGTCGTTGTATACGCTCATGCGTTGTGACGAGGCATTTCTGGCCTCAACGCACTCTTTGATCTTGGCTTATGTACAAAATTCATATTTTCAATATAATAAAAATGGTATATAATGTTGCTTTTTGCAAGTATTTCTTTACATATCAGTTCATTATTAAAGAAAAATTATATAAGAAAATAATTGGGTAGGCTTAGCCTCAGAGCCTCAAATAACGCTATCCCACGCATATATATATATATATATATATATATATATATATATATATATATATATATATATATATATATATATATATATATATATATATATATATATATATATATATATATATATATTACTATATATATATATATATACACAAAAAAAAAAAATATAACAAAATATATATATATATATATATATATATATATATATATATATATATATATATATATATATATATATATATATATATATATATATATATATATATATATATATATATATATATATATATATATATATATATATATATATTAGACAAAAAAAAATCTCACCTGTCCTACCTAACGCAAATTTCTCAAGTGATTGAAAACGCAAGACATAAGGCGGCTCCACACATGCGGAGTTCGTCGAACTCTTTGCCAAACACCCCATGTGTGTATGGGTCATTTTTGGCAAATCTTTGCTCATTTGCTTGGTTTGCCAAATACACAAATCTTTT
>JABUQX010126362.1:0-2500 GCA_015478945.1 Trachelipus rathkii | reverse complement strand
CCTAAATCTTTTTCTTGGTCCACAGACTCAAGCCAATCCCCATTCATATCGTAGTTAAAACTTTTATTTGAGTAACCTAGGTGAAGAACCTTACACTTTTTACTATTAAAATTCATTTGCCACTTTTCTTTTGTTATTCATTTGCCCCCCCCAACCGCCCAACTTATCTGCCCACCAAGAAGTTTATCAAGATCATTTGATCTTTTTAACATCCTTCACTATTCCTAACTGTGGTGGCCACTTTGGTATCATCTGCAAACTTAGAAACCTTGCATTTAAGTCCCTGGTCTAAATCATTTATATATATGAGGAACAATAGTGACCCCAGCACTGAACAAAATACAAGCATATATCTTCGCTACAACACTCAATAAACTAATTATCCTATAGTTCCTACAGTTCCCCTTGTCCATATTCATTCAATCACAATGTCGCCTCCATTCTTGATCACTTCACTGGTAATTCCATCTATATCTGCTGAGTTAACATTCTTCAATTTTCTCACTCTGCCTATTACTTCCTCCCTAATAATTACCTCTTCCCCAAAATACCTATTTCGTCTTACACTATCAAACCCACGGGCATTCACTCTCATCACTACATTACTGTCAATGTTATGCAGATTTTCGAAGTGTTCCCTCCAAACTTCAAATTCAAATTCAAATTCAAAGGTCGCTCTTTCACTTCCGGCATCCAATACCGTACTGTAACTACTTATATATATATATATATATATATATATATATATATATATATATATATACATATATATATATATATATTATATTTTATATATATATATTATAATAATTGAAGATATATATATTATATATATAATATATATATATATATAGTATATATATATAAATATATATTTCAAAGATATTTGTGCAATAAACGCAACAATTATTTGTATATTTTTCAAATGGTCCTAAGTGGGTTTGAACCCTTACCCTTGAGATGGTACTTCAAGAGTGTTACCTCTTGACCAACGATTAGCTAAAACGAAACTCATCATTTTACATCTGAAAGCTTAGCTTCCCAAGAGGAGTGAGGCGTGTCTTGAACACCTAACCTCCGACGGGCCTCCCCGCCAACACTCGGGTCAGGGGTAACACTGGGTAATTTTTAATCGGACATTATTAGGTATTCAAAGATATTTGTGCAATAAACGCAACAATTATTCCTCTTGGGAAGCTAAGCTTTCAGAGGTAAAATGATGGGTTTCCTTTTAGCTAATCGTTGGTCAAGAGGTAACACTCTTGGAGTACCATCTCAAGGGTAAGGGTTCAATCCAGTGGCGTAACTAAGAGTCATTGGGCCCCCCGCCAAAGTGGAAATGGGGCCCCCTTGGACCATATATATATATATATATATATATATATATATATATATATATATATATATATATATATATATATATATATATATATATATATATATATATATATATATATTATATATATATATATATATATATAATAATATATATATATTATATAATGTATGATATATTTATCAGATTAGTACTCCTTTTTATTGGAGAAATTAGATATTTGCATAAAAAAGTAATGACATTTTTGGAAAGAGTATGTAAAAATGAGTATAAATGTTCTTTAAAAGGGAAAAAACATGTATTAAAGACTTTTCACTTTTTGTACAAAATTTCAACCATATATATATAAAAATATATATATATATATATATATATATAATATATATATATTATATATATATATATATATATATATATATATATATAATTACTATATATATATAAATATATACGGTATATATATATATATACAAAGGTGGGCATTAACGTGTTAAAGCGTTAATTAACTCATTAAATTTTTGTTAACTTTTAACGCTTTCGTTATTTTGAAAGAAGTAACGGACTAATTAACGAGTTAAAATTTTCCCTTACATCCGTTAACCGTTAACTTAATTTACGAGTTTATAAATATTTTTCTTATCCAGATTTTAAATTGTTTTAGATTCGATTTCGATAAGAGATAAACTTTTTTTTTTTCAAAATTTCCTAAACGCTCCTCTCAATGGCTCAAAATGTGTTTATATTTACTCGGTTATTATCCAGTTTAGTAATGTTTAACACAGGGTTGGAAAAAACTCGAGTTTTGAGGGAATGTGCTTACGTGCTGACACCACCCCTCGTTCAACTATATTATCTATGTCTTAATACTAGCACTTTCCCTCAGTGTAGGAAGCACGCACATGTCCAACCTATTCTGAAAAAAGGAAGCCGCTTTGATCCTTCTAACTATCGCCCTATAGCTCTCACTTGTATTCTATCTAAGATCTTTGAAACCCTTCTCAAATCTCTCACTTCTTAAACCATCTGGAATCTCATTCTCTTCTTTCCGATCGCTAGTACGGCTTTTGGTGTTCAAAGTCTACTGGCGATATACTTTTCCTATTTAACCGATTTATGGTTTTCCGCTCTTAGGAAATACTGGCAGACTTGCTTAGTGGCGCTTGA
>JABUQX010126361.1:32500-44485 GCA_015478945.1 Trachelipus rathkii | reverse complement strand
ATTTTACTTCATTAGGAATATCTACATTATCGGCTAGCGGGATACGTAGGGATGGATGTAGGTGCATGTCTTTAATATCTATCAATTTTTGTATGGCATCTTGGTATAAGAGGCGTTTCTCATGAATGTTAATGTCTGAATTTAATATTCTGTACACTTCTTTCTCATATTTGGTTATCTGTTCAACTTTAGGATCATACAAGCTATGAGGTAGAGGCTGCTGAAACCAGAATCTTTCCCAGCCACAGAGGCGATTCTGTTGATGCAGCTGTTGTTGCTGATGTGAAAGAGGTTGTAATGTCAATGCATTGGGTTGTAATATCTGGGTATATGGGGGTAGTTGAATGATGAAACTGCGATTGTGGATTTTGCTGAGCGGGTGGCAATAACTGGCCATATTGAGGTTGTGAATGATGAATCGGTTGAAATGAACTCTGTACAGATGCTGTATTATTATACTTCATTTTCTCATACTCATTATATGGAAGTACAGCAACCTTCTTCATTATGGGGACAGCCACTTAGATATCAGTGAGTTATAACGGAGAAGAGTAATGGTAGAAATATACCCCTCCTCCTCTGTAGTAACTTCTTTTTATTTTTCAGATTTTTTATGTTGAGGAAGCAGTTTTTTAACGATGCTTCTATAACTATGTAGCTTTACCTTCTGAGGTTTGTTTAAAGGGAACATTTCCTTTATAAGATTTAAACAGATTTCTCACATACACACTGGATGAATTTCTCATCCTCACTCAATTAGTTTACGCTTTTCAGAAGGTTTCAGCTTTTAAATTTATAAGAGGTAAATACTAACCAGAGCACTCATTAGTTCAGGTATGTATGTACAGCTTCTATCTCATAGGGAAGAATGTTGGTACGGAGCAACACTCTGTGCGTGTTGGGTGAAGTTCACACATCAAATACCCGGAGATCGAAGTAACCTCTTTATATACTTTTAAGAACTCTTCCCTTTGAAGGGGGAAACATTTGACTTGCCAATACATTAATTTGACTCATGTCTCTTCTCACCAAACAACAGCAAATACTGTGTGTGCTTAAAGAAACACTTCGCATATGCTTCCTGTTTTGATGAAAAATATTCTGCGTTATGAAAACACAGAGATATTTAGATGGTGAGAATAAACTTTGAACGCTTCTGCTATTTCCAAATTCAATTTGTGCATTAAATCATCTAATACAATAATTTTGTGTCCATGTATATTGTCCAGCGATCTAATATCGTATATACCTTCATGAAATTGAATCACATCTTTATATTCTTAAATTTTTCCTGATAAACATTATAACACCATATTATTTTTACAGGGGTTTGCTCAAAAATCTCCATTTCCTTAAAAATATTTAATAATAGAAAGGTTTTACCACATCCTGTCGGCCCAGCTACAAGACATGTAGCCGGACTTCTGAACGTAAATTTCTCCACATCCATACTCGTTAAGTGAATAATGAATAATGAGATTAATTAAAGCTGTGAAGCAGTAAAGTACATGTTTTAATAAAATTTCGTACAATTTTATTAAAATAAATGTTTATATAACAGAAACTCTGTGTGTTTTTATTCTTACATTAAAAATTATTTATTAAACAAAAATAAAAATAGTTAATAAATAAAAAGTATTAAACAAAAATAAAAATATAAAAAGAAACATATTGTTATTAAACATATGAACAAAACAAGCAGAAATAAAACAGCAAAGTGGAAAAGTTAAAGTTGTGTAATACAGAAGAGTTAGCAGTGTATAGTAAACAAAACATACTAATCCTCAGGTAGTGTAACAACAACCCCCATTATTTAATGATTGCTGCCAAAGGCATAAAAGCAGCATTTTTTACTATAAAATGTGCCAAATTCAAAAACAAATGTTGACTTCCAAAGTACATTTTGAAACCAAACTCTCTTTTCAATACTAAGAAGCTTACAATGATACTACATTGCTGTTCGATGTGGAATTTATGCCTTGGTGACTACTGCTATGGCAGTTACATGCTGTGAAACATTATGCCTCCTGAAGTGGATACCGCCGGTGGCGGCATGGCGGAACACAACAAAGCCTATACCGCGGCATGGGGATTGCGGGCGTATCACCTGGTAAGCGACAGCCGTCTGCGAGGGTCACGTATCGCGGCTACAGTATCAATACAGAGACGCGTGATGCATCACCAAAGAGCTAGTTCACTAAACATAGGTGGTATCAAAGACACTTCATCAAGATTGAGTCATCATATTTATCTTTTCAAATGCCTGAGGCTGCACTGCACTATTATGTTAATGCTGTAAGAACAAAAGCTGAGCACCAAAGCTGAGGCATCAAAAGCTGATATATCCAAAGTTGAGGCACCTAAACATTTGATGAGGGTGAAAATCTGAGTAGTGAAAAGGCGGTTTAATGTGGCAACTAAGTGAGTGCCATGGAAACAGCAAAGGAACTGTCATAGTGGAATGTATGCATGGTATGAAGTACATAGTAATGTAAGATTGAAGAAGTGAATACAAGGCCCTGTGTGCAACCAAAGTAAATGAATGCACTAGGAAAGAAATAAGTTAGACAGATCCATACAGGTCAGGAACCTACATGACCTCATATGCAAAGAATGGATACCTGGCTGGTAAAACAAGAAGCATCAGTTACCTGATGAGTTTCTGGCAAGTGGAGGCTATGTGTAGATGTAGGTTAGGTATTCGTAAGCCTAAGCAATGAAATATCATGGCCAAATGTCAAGGTTACACATCAAAGGGCTAAGCTCCCTAAAGGTGGCCAAAAATTACCCGTGGCCAAAATTGACCCATGGTATCTTACAAGGTCAAAGATGTGATCGAAATATCATGGTCAAACAAGTTAACGATATCAAAAGGGCTAAGCTCCTAAAGGGTGGCCAAAATTACTGTAAGCAAAAAAAATTATTCCGCTTTTGAAGACCGTGGTTGGTCAAAAATTAGGTGGTAGCTGCGCCAACGGTGCTGGCGCTTACGCATCAGCTATATAACTCTTTCTCATAGGCTGTTGCAAAATTAGGGTTGCCAAAAATTAGGGTTCTCAAAAATTTTGGGTGCCCTAAAAGGTCAAGGTCAAAAAGGTCGAGGTAAAAGGCCAAAAAAGGTCAAAGTCAAAAAGGTTAAGGTCAAAGCACAAGGTCAGTCAGCGTCGAGGTCAATGTCAGTACTGAGGCTCAGGTCAAGGTCACTGCCAAAAGGTCAGAGGTCAAAAAGGTCAAGATCAGTCAAGGTCGAACTGGGTCAGCTCAAGGCCAAAAAAATTACAAGGCTAAAACTAAGGGTCTATACGTACGACGGATGCTCCGTATCGAACATTAAAAAAAGCCAACGACAAAAGGTCCAGACCAAAAAAAAGAAGGTCCAAAAAGGTAAAGGCCAAAAAGGTCAAGGTCAGGGTAAAAATTTGGGCCCAAAAAGGCTCAAGGTCAAAAAGGTCAGCAAGTGGTAAAAGGGATGGGTGGGGCCTTTCTGTCGGTTGGGGTGTGTTTGGCTCGCAATATGCCCTTCCTACTACTATGATTATTATTATTATAATTATTATTATTAAAATTATAGACTTAAGCTATCGAAAAATTTTGTTGCTTAAATAAATGGGGGGGGGTTGACCCCCTCACCCCCCTGTCTCCAGCCTTATATATATATATATATATATATATATATAGGTATATATATAGCTATTAGTATATATGTTATATATATGTTATATATATATAATATATATAGGTAGGTATATATATGTTATAGTATATATATATATTATATAGTTATTATATAGTATATATAATATATATATATATATATATATATTATAAGGTTATATATATATATATATATATATATATATAAAAAAGAGAGAGAGAAAAAAATTTTAAAATATACTTTTTCAATTAATCATCGTCATCATCATCGTCAAAATTTACAATAATCGTCATTGTCATCGTCAAAATTTCATCATCGTCCTTATCACTAAAACGATAGCATGTTGGTTGGTTGCTACAAGGTTGCTGTTGTTGGTTGCTGCTGTTATGGTTAGTTATTGTGGCGCATATGGCGTATATGGGTATATATATAGTTATATATAGTAGTTATATATATATTAGGTATATATATATTTATTTATTTTTTTTATTCTAATTATATTATTGATACAAATTAAAGATTTGTTAAGTTATATATATATATATAGCAGTTATATATATACAAATATATATAATCGTACTATATATCTAACATATATATATATATATATATATATATATATCGGAACCCACGGATTGTTAATTTTGAAATTTTTTTTTTATTGTTAATTTTTTTTTTTCAGTTGGTGCTTTTTATTTTCTTTTTTCTTTTTTATCTATTTTTTCAAATTTAATGTTTTCCATGTAAAATGACCAGCAAAATGTTTTCCTTTGTAGATAGGAGGAGAAAAAGGTACAATTATATTTGACATGCGTTTTTAATTTTATAGAACCATTATTTAAAAAAAAATTATTTCCTTCGTTCCCACAATATAGATTATTATTATATTCAAATACCTTAACAAGCTAATAAAGTAATAATCATATATATATATATATATATATAATATTTATATATGAAATTTGAAATCACAATAACTTTTGTCTGTGTCAAAGAGCAGCAGCAGCAGCAGCTTAATAACTATATATATATAGATATATATATAGTTATATATATATATATATATATATATATATATATATATATATTTATATACAGAGTGTGCACGATCCGTTACTCCGTTACTCCGTTACTAACGGAACTAGTTTTTTCAGTAACGGAGTAACGGACTCGTTACTTTTTCTTTCATGTAACGCTCCGGAATAAGTTCCGTTATTTTTTTCTCCATTATTCTTTTTAGTCCGTTACATTTGTTCGACTTCTTTGAATGTTGATAGCCAATTGACCACCTCGCGATCAAGCTAAAAATCCTTTATAAATATATATATATATATAGTTATATATATATATATGAAAGAGTTATATATATATATATATATATATATATATATATATATATATATATATATAGTTATTATAGCAATATGTTAAAGAATAGTTATATATATATATATATATATATATATATATATATAAGGAATAAGGGGAATTTGCATATAATAATGAATAAGGATGGTGATTTCGTAATTGATGAGATGAATGTAACTAGAGTGTGGTGGGAACACTTGAAAAACTGCATAAACATTACAGTAATGAAGAGGTGGAGGAATGAATATGTGGTTCTTGAGGGAAAAGGAATAGGTATTTAGTATGAGGTCATTAGTAAGGAGGAGGTGTAATGGGTAGAGTGAGCTGAAATATCTGATAAATCTGCAGGTATGATGAAATTACCGGTGAAATGATCAAGAGCGGAGGAGAGATGGTGATTGATTGGATTTGTTGGAAGTTTTGTAACAAAATGTTTATGGAGAGCATAGTTCCGAGGGATTGGAGGAGAGCAGTAATAGTACTCTTATATAAGAGTAAATGATTTAAGGGTAACTGTAGGAATTATAGGGAAATTAGTTTATTATGTGTAGGGCGATTGAATTGTTGATTTTATATTTTTATCGAAAGAATGCGTCAGAGTGACTTGAAGGACTGATTGTAATGAAACAAGGTGGCTTTAGAAGTGGTAGAGGATGCGTGAATCAAATCTTTACATTGAAAAAATGATTTAGAAAAAGAAAATGAGGGAGGAGAATAAATTGTATTTAGGTTTTTTTGTATTTGCAAACAAATAGACGTATGAAATGATTAATACGTAAGCTCTGACCTTCCAAATTCATTTGATAGTTGAAATGTCGATAATAAAGTGTCGTGTCACCCCTATGGAAGCCAAAGTGATTGTTAATACAGATATTGAAGGCAAAGATATGTTATGTCTTTTTGGTTATTCAATTTAAGATATGATGAAGGGGTTATGAAAGAATTAGAGGTGAGATGGCAGGGGATGGTGTTAGAATCAGGGTTGTGGAATGTGGAGTCGTTTCAAAATTTTCCGACTCAGGCTCCGACTCCACCCTCTTCAAAATTACCGACACCGACACCGACTCCGACTCCACTCTCTTCAATATTACCGACTCCCCGACTCCGACTCCACAATCTCGGTTAGAATGATGGAGAATGAAAGAGAGTGGAGGATGCCCTACCTATTATATGTGGATGATTTGGTTTTGTGTTGCGAATCTGAGAGAGTTTGAGAGGATTGGTAGAGAGATTTGGCAGGGTGTGTAAAAAGAGATGTTTGAAGGTAAACGCAGATAAGAGTAAGATTATGGTTGTGAGTGAGGACAGTCCTTGGTGTGAAGTTATGCTATATGGTGAGCAGCTGGAACAAGTGTCTGGGTTTAAATATTTAGTATACATGTTGGATGAAAAGGGAACGGATGATGCAGAGTGTAGTAGGAAAGTTGTGAATGGCAGAAAGGTGGCTGGTGCAATCATATCGTTGGTGGATGCAAAGTGACTAAGTCTTGAATGCGATAGGTCTTACATGAGGGTATGCTTTTTAATAATAATGATAATGTTGAAAATTTAATATACAAACCAATAAATTGCCTGAGATACCGCAATTAATGTCATATTGAGAAGCTAGTAACGGAGTAACGGAGTAACGGCACTTCGTTACTTTCCTTTCAAAGAAACGAATAACGATAACGCAACTACATTTTTCCGGAGTAACTGAGTAACGATAACGGAACTATTTCTTTTTTGAGTAACGATGCCCACCTCTGTAGAGCAGTAGTATTTTTTCTATCACATATAGCATATATATATATATATATATATATATATATATATGAGTTATATATATATATATATATGTTATTATAAGCAGTTATAAATATATATAGTTATATATATAATATATATATATATATACATATAAGCGTTATATATATATAAAGATACGTTAAGTGATATATATGTTATATATATATATATATATATATATATATTATTATTATATATATAAGAGCATATATATATATATATATATATATATATATATATATATATTATGCTGTAAGCCACAATTTCTTTCTTGATATAGTATTTAAATATATATATATATATATATATATATATATATATATATATATATATATATATATATATATATATATATATATATATATATATATATATATATATATATATATATATATATATATATATATATATTTTCTATATATATATCTATGCTATATATATGTTGGGATATATTGATATACATAGAAGATGTTATATATATTATTATATATATATTTATAGGCATATATATATATATATATGCTAAGGTTATATATATATATATATATATATATATGCTGTCTCGGTAACCACACAATTTCTTGATACAGTACCTAAACATAGCTTAATCTATAAAATAACAAAATCAAATATCAACAATAACCTAAAGAAATGGATTTCCAATTTCCTGCCAGGAAGGATAGCATAAATACAAATAAACAATTCAAAATCCCGAACAGTAAACATCAATAGTAAAGTCACAATCATATCCCCCGCGTTATTCAACTTATTCACAGCCGACCTCTCACAACCACAAACAGACCACATAAAAATAACAATTTACGCAGACGACATTACCATAGCCACTATACACCAGAACCTAAAACTGCCATAAACCTGACGCAACATTTCATCAATCAACTTCAAATATGGCTAACAGAAAATAGAATGTCCGACTCACCAAACAAATCATCAATCACTTTAATCACCACTGACCTCCAGCTTTGCACCCACCCCAAGTCTACTTGAACAACATTTCCATACCCTTCAGCAAAATTCCCAAAATCCTCGGAGAAACATTTGACACTCAACTCACCTTTACAAAACACACAGACAACATAACTTCATCTGCAAACAAGAAACTGAACATATTAAGAACCATCACCGGCACAGACTTCACAAACAACAAACAGACCACCACCACCATATACAAACAATACATTCGTCGGATCTAAACTACGTCTCTCTAACTGGCCCCACTACTGAATAAATACAACATAAAGAAACTCCACACAACACAAAACAAAGCACTAAGAACCATAACTGGATACACATCAGCTTCACCACAACAACACCTACACGAATAAACCAAAATACAACCCACAGACACACACCTGGACATGATAGGTTTACAATTCCTTACCAAAACTCATAGACCCCAACACCCTTGCCACATTGCCCTCTCCAACCTAATCCACCACGAACTCAAACAACCTCCTTCTTCACCAGCTCTATATTACAAACAAATTCCGAGCAACATTCCACCTCCACCAAACAACACATCATATATAAAACAACAACACACGACACTAACAGAAAACTACCTAAGACGCAGACCACCAAACAACATTTTTAACAAACATCCACCAGATATAGCACCGTAATTCATCTCTCTACCAAGAACTAGCCAGTCATCCTTGGCCAAATTAAGATGCGGCCACCACCCTAACTTACAGTGTTATAAACATAGATTCAGCCTCAACCAAACCACTACAAATATCTGTCCAAACTATAACCAGGTCCCGTAAAACACATCCCACTTTCAACTCTCCTGTCTATCTAACTCTCAATCCAGAGTAATCTGGAACATTTCAGCCCTGGAAGATCTCTGGACGAGGCTGGTTGCGTCGGCGGGGTATTTGGACGCGGTATGACTTCGCCCATGATGAAGTGGTCAGGGATATGAGACTAAATATAAATATATATATATATATATATATATATATTATATATATTATTGTTGAGCAAGATAGCAGTATATACATGTTGGTACTAAGGTTGTTATGTTACTATATGGTTGCTGGCTACATACATATGGTTGCTGGTTGGTTATTACTATATACATATATATATAAAATGCTTACAAATATATATTATACAGAAGGCGAGCAGTAGCGTTAGCGTTGGTTGTTGATATATGCCATAATGCTACATTATTGTTGTTATTATTATTAGCATTAAATATTACTACATATATATATATAATATTATGTTATTATTATTATTATTATTATATATATATACATATTATTTTTATATGTTATATATATTATAAGTTATATTATATGATATATAAGATAAAGTATATATATATAGTTAGAATATATATATATATATATATATATATATATATATATATATATATATAATATTATTATATATATATATATATATATATATATAAATAATGTAAATGATTTTTATTTACTATCTTCACTCTCTTTTTTCATTTTTATTTAATTTTATTTTTTATTCTTTATTTATATTTAATTATATTCATTTATTTCTATTTATTTATATTTTGCTTATTTATATTTATTTACATTTATTTATTTATCTATATTTATTTATTTACATTAGGGAAAATTAGGCACAAAAGCAAAATTTAAATTGAGAAATATATTAGCTGCGTTTTCAGAATCCCGAGCAGCCTCGCTGTGTGCAAAATCGACTCGGAAACGCTTCGAATTAAAAAGTTACATTAACCAATCAGAGAACAGTAAATTTAAGTACCTGGAAACGGCCGAGGCCCGTCGGATCAGCTGGCAATTGTAAACAATACTCTTATACTTACTTTATATATATTGAGCAAGAGCAGCAGCAGTGAGCAGTTAAGAAGAAGGTATATTATTATTCATATATATATATTATATGAGTGACATGTTATATATATAGTTATATATATACATAAAATACATATATATATTAAGGTTGGTTGCTATATAGAGTATATACATATACGCATACATATATATGTTATATATATATTATTGTTGGCTATTATTATTATAGAAATATACAATCGTATTATTGTTATATTTAAGAGATTTTAAGGTTAATGATTTGACAAATCTTATTGAGTTATGTAGCATATATATATATATATATATATAAATATATATACAGTTATAATAATATATATAGTATATTATTGGGTTATTATTATTATATATATATATATATATATATATATATATATATATATATATATATATAAAGATAATATATTAAGATATATATAGGTAAGAGGTAAGATATATATATAGATATATATATATATATATATATATATATATATATTTAGAGAGAAAAAAGAGAAAAGAAATATATAAATATATAAATATATAATATATATTAAGAAATGATACGATATATTCGTATCTTTAATATAAAAGTTAACTAAAATAATAAAAAAAAATTGGCAAGCCATTTCCTCGACATGTTTTGTAAAAAGACGCGTTCTAGTAACAGCATTTTCCGCGAGTTCGCCCGTTTATTAATCCCGAAATCGAGGATTTAACAACGGCGCCTGACTGTGACGTTTAGCATGACGTAGAAGTGCGCAAACAGGCTCTCGAAACGTTGCATGTGCTCCTGTTTGCCCGCCCGGGCTGCAGTCGGGCTTCTGGAAACGCATCTTATTTCTTTTAGCAATGCATAATAAACTTGGATTCATCTCTCTCTCTCTCTCTCTCTCTCTCTCTCTCTCTCTCTCTCTCTCTCTCTCTCTCTCTCTCTCTCTCTCTCTCTCTCTCTCTCTCTCTCTCTCTCTCTCTCTCTCTCTCTGTAACAATTGAATGAAATAAGTGGATTGCATTAACTACATAATTATGCTCCGTCTTTATATACTCTTAGTGATGAGAAACTTAAAGTTGGTATATTCGATGATAGGCAGACAACAAATTGATGAAAGATCAATAATTGGTTAACCCAATAAAAGAATTGAGGGCAAGAGCATAAAGTTCATTAATGGAGCTCATTAATAAACTTTCAATTAAGCAAAATATTTAAAGATCTTTTAAAATATTACTTGAACACTTACAGTAGTATTGTTTTTCTATGAGAATTAAGATTCAATTTCTCAGTAGTAAATTCAAGTAAATCTTGACCTCAGTGAAGAGGAAAAGAAGAATGTTTTATTAAGGTATGTAAGCTATGGAAGAACATTAAGTAAGATAGAATGTTCAAATGATGGATGATTATTTTTAGAGACCCAAAAAAATTGTATTGACTTTATTCATTCTAAGAAATCACTTGACTAAATGAAAGATCATTGGACCGTATAAGTACAAAAAATGAAATGTATTAAAACTAGTCAGTGCTTATTTACCTTGGAATAAGTTTTACAAATTCAAACATTTTTTAGTTTAGTTTTTTATTAATTAATTAAACATTTGTCAATATTACCTTTGTAAATTAAATAAAAAATATCTTTAAACAGATATTTATTGTTCTATTCTAGTTTTTAGTTTGAAATATTGAAATATTCTAACATTATTTCATTTAAACTATTTAAATGTAATTTTTTTTTTTTTTAGTTTATGGTATACTTTTTCTAAATACAGAATCAATCTGTGATATTTAGGATTTTTAAGGTATTAATTTATTATTATTTGTTCATTTAAAATATCAATTATTTTATAGAATAAACTTATATATATATATATTATATAGAGATTTCTATTGGAGCTCTTCTTCTCTTCTAACTCTTCTGTAGGTTTACTTGGAGATAAGTAGTTGTAGCAAAATACCAGCTATTTCCACCGGTCAACTGGTTAGTTCGCAGAGGCAATTAAAATAATAAATCATCTCATATTTATAAGTATTTTCCGTGGTAAATAAATATTCTCATCAATTAGTTTCTCTACTTTATAAATCCGAGATATATTTGAACACTTGGGTTCCCGCTTGGCGTGAAGTTCATTTTCAGTGACAAGGATGTTTTTTTCAATCTTATTACACACGCCCTACCTTCAGAAGAAATTCTGGAGTATTTCTTCTTAACTCCTGTCGGCATCCTAGAGTCCAACGCAAGTTAGATAGTCCTTGAATTTCTTTGGTATTTGTACTGAGGCATCGCTTTTACACATGTCAGAGAACTTTTCTTTTCTTGCTCTCTATTTGATTTCCTTCTT
>JABUQX010126361.1:22500-25000 GCA_015478945.1 Trachelipus rathkii | reverse complement strand
ATAAGAGCGGATGCGGATGCGGATGCGGATTGCGGATGTCACATACATCTCTAATATATATATATATATATATATATATATATATATATATAGGGTTTTTTTTTGTAAACGACTGCTACTAGAGTCGAGAGGCATAATATATATATATATATATATATATATATATATATATAGTATATATATATATATATATATATATGGGACATTCGGTAGGATCTTTCTCCTGTATTTTTTTGTGCAAAAATTTGGTTATTTTTTATTTTTTATATGAACGTTATCGAACAAAATGTACAAAGCGCTCATGGTGCCGTATGCGTGCTTTTTTTTAAACAATGCAAAGTGAAATAAATTATCAATATAAAAATAAATTACATTAAGTGAGGTTATGATATGTTAAGTAAGGGTATGTTGAGTTACGTGTGTTTACATAGATTTAAACTTTAATATTTCTTAATAATCTTCTTTGTATTGAAACCATTTGAAGCGACTTATAACTTTAATCTTTATGCTTATTGTTTAAAAAAAAAAGCAAGTTTGGAAAAATACAAAATTTTAATAAATATACCTTTTCGGTGAAAGATCATACTGAATAGCGTGTATATATATATGTAGCACTCCATTATAACTTTGTAAAAATTTTAATTTATGTTCGTACTTATGCTAAGATTTGCGCGAGCAAAATTTTAGCATAAGTCGAAATGAAATGATATATAAACCCGTTCTGTTGAGGTACTCTTCAGTCAGATAGTCAGTCAGATCAAATTATTAAAGAAATCAAAAGAAAATTTTCACTCAAGATAAACTCTCTTCAGAAATCCTCCCGGCAAGAGCGATAAACTTCAAGGAAAAGGCTGCGACTTGAATTTCGATCACAAATTTTCGTCGCTAAACAAAGAGTCTGAGGCAAGTTCGAAAAACGCACTGGAAAAGGCTGCGACTTGCAATTCGCCTACAAAGAGTATCTCAACAGAAGGGACTTTTGTTACTTTTATATTTTCATTGCGTATTTTAATTATGCTGAATAAAAACATCATTTCAAATATGGATTTTTAAATCATCATCCTCTTATATAGGGTGCTTGCTCTTAAAATAAGCCACCAATCTAGCAAGTCGTACCCTATATAATTGGTGAACCCGGAGAAGAACACCCAGAACTTCAATCAACGAACGCCTTCTAAAAAACAAAATGAAGAAAAAGAAAAAACTACAATACTAAAATTCCCAATCAGAACACTGAGAAAATGACTCAAGCAAACGAACATTATCGATTCTGGACTTCAATTTTCATTTCTAAATTTGGATTATGGTCTTCACCTTTTCACAACTATCACAGTTCGAGGATTCATCGCTAGACATAGCAACCTTCCTTTTTCCATGGATTTCTTTCATCATTCAAGTTTGGATTATGGGCAGGAACTCGTTTTTGAATATCACTACGAACTCAGATTTCCTTTTTCGAATTTCAAAATGGTTCTGTTGACCTCTCCCTTTATGATTGAAGAAATTTTTCAATAAAGGACCTAAATTCAAGCAACTTTGCCTCTACATATGTAACTTCCTTTACGGTATGGATTTCTTTCATCATTTTAAGTTTGGATTATGGGCAGAAACTCATTTTTGAATTCCACTACGAACTTTGATTCCTTTTCGAATTCTAAATGGTTCTGTGACCTCTCCCTTTTATGTATGAAGAAATTTTTCAAATAAAGAACCTAAACTTCAAGCAACTTCGTCTCTACATATGTCAAGCAATGTTTCTCTCGTAACTACAACTTTGAAAACTACGTGCGCATTGGTCAAATCATGGATACGTTAGAAACGTCTTATACTGGACCTTTCCTTGGATTTAATGGTTCGATCAATGTGGCCTATTTAACTTGTGAATAATTCAATTGTTTCATATCAATAATTATTATGTATTAACATTTTTGTACTTTTATGCATTTAAATGTTTGTATGTTTGTTTATATCTAACGGATATAACCAAATATGCTTGTGTTTAAATGCACCTTTTATTTTCTGTATATATAACATTATTGTATTTTTATGTATTCAAATATTTGTATATATGTTTAGATCTTCGGATGTAACCAGTTATGCTCGTATTTGAATATTTACATTTCATGTATACTATTTTTGCCTTCAAATGTTTGTATGTTTACTTATGTCTTCGGACATAATTAAATATGCTTGCATTTGAAAGTACTTTAACTTTATGTATTTTAGTTATTATTTCTTGTATAATTATTATAACATACTTTCTCACTCCGTGTTTAGCGCAGGAAGTAATGTAGTACTCCATTATAACTTTGTAAAAAATTTTAATTTATGTTCGTACTTATGCTAAGATTTGCGCGAGCAAAATTTTAGCATAAGTCAAAGTGAAAATATATATAAACTCGTCCTTTTGAGATACTCTTCAGTCAGTCAGATCAAATTAACAAGAATCAAAAGAAATAAATTCACTCAAGATACTCTCTCTAGAAATCCTCCTGGCAAG
>JABUQX010126361.1:0-5000 GCA_015478945.1 Trachelipus rathkii | reverse complement strand
TATATATAAAAAAACTAACACTACTACTATAAAATATATATATATATAATAATAACCAATATATAATAACCTCCATACTAATATATAAATATAAATATATAAATGAACTATTATATATATATATTAATATAAACTATCCTATATATATATATAAATATACTATGTCCTAACCTGCATAACACTATATATATATATATAATATATATATATATAATTTATATTATAAAATATATATATATTATATATATTATATATTATATATACTATATTATATATATATATATATTTATAATATATATATATATATATATATGTAATATATATATTATATATATATATATTAATATATATATATATATAATATTATATATAATTATATATTAATATATTATATATATTATAATATATATTAAATTTATTATATATATATATATATATAAATTACTATATATATATATATATATATTATATATATATATATATAATTATATATATATATATATATATATATATAATATATATTATATATATATATATATATATATATTCATATATATAATCATATATATAAATAAACTACCATATCACACACATAAATAAAAATATATATTAAAAAAAAATATAATATATATATAATTATATAATATATATATTATATTATTTTTTTTAAAATATTCTTCTAATATCATCTAAGCTCCTATTATTAATCGACACTAAAAATACAGTAAATTAAAGGAATGGATCCTATATATAAACATACACAACAACCCGAGCTATTTTGCCCAATATGCAAACAAGAATTTTCTCTGAATTTGAAAAATATTTCCATTATATCTATGACTTGCGGTCACTTCAAATTGTCTGTAAATCGCTTTTTGGAAAAAATTTTAGATAGGTTCCACCCTTAAATTACTTGATTCAAAATGTGATTAGCACAATCATTTTTGAGTTAAAATAGAAATGACAATCTAACTATTAACCGTGCATTACTAGGAGCATGCAGAGATCTCTTCAAAAACCCTCCAATCGTTTCTAAAAATATTGAAGTTTTTTCATTTGGTGAATTGAAAAAACATACTAAATATAATTATACACCACAGTGTCTACAAATTTAGCATTGCAAAATGAAAAAAAAAACAATCTAAAATAATGATTCACATTTGATACTAAACCACATGAATCCTAAAAACAGAAAATTACAATACCAACAAACATGACTTCAAAAGTTTAAAGAGACCAATTTGAAGACCCGATTGAGAAAGAAACACTGATGCAAAAATAACTTGCTCGATAGAAACTGATTCCCTGAAAAGAGTACGAGTAACCCTAACCATTCGTATCATTATTTAGAGGAAAATGAGTTTAATCTTATTTAAAAATGACCGCACAACATGAATGTCGGACGATTGTTGGTAAATTTACATAAAGCTCGAAAAGAGAAAAAAGCAATGTAGTTACAATTGGAAATATTATTTCATTCAACAACCCTATAACGAAAAATACAAGAAGATAAAGAAATATTTTGGCATGAAAACATTGTCAACAGCAAATACAACTAAACTATAATAACGAATACATCACCTATATTATATTATATAATAGTATATATATATATATATTATAATATATATATATATATATATATACTACTACAACATATATATAAATAAAGAACGAGACCAAGTCATCATTGTAACTCATATCTTCTAAAATACAATTTTTGTTCTTAAAATTATTCTACGAAAATTTTCTCTTCTCCCCTTCTAATGAACTAGAACTATGGACTTGCAATTTTTTTACCAATTCAAAATTTCCAAGCTTTCGGAATTCCCACAACTCCACCTTGAAGCTATGTCGATCCATATTAACATATATATTTATAAATGATATTTTTTGCACAAGCAAACCTGTAGTGATGGATAATCTATATAAACTACAAATATTAATAATATATAACAAATAATATATATATAATATCACTATATATACTATATATCAAACACCTATATATAAATATATATATACTATATATAAATATATATAATAATATATATATATACAAAAATATATATAATCATATAACCATATAATATATAACCTATATAATATATATAACCTATATAAATATATATATATATATACGTTTGTCTATTATTCGCTCTTATCACCATGTCGCATTCATATTGCAGGATTCGAGAAATGATGATCTGGGATATTGAAGAATTTAGAAATCCCATGGAAACAAATTTCGTTTCATTGCAAGATTCAATTCAGAATTCAGACTTGAGTTAGAAATGATAATAATATAATGCACAAATTATAACAATATTAGTTTCTAATTATTCAAAGTATAATTTTCGCCTTGAAATTTAATTAATATAATCCAATCATATTACAAGCAACTCTAGAGTGCTTAAATTTGTATTCATAATAAACGTAAAAATAGTAGATTGATATCAACAAGCTTCTATTACTTGAACTTTTTCAACTTCACGAACTTTTACTGGATAAAAATTAATTAACAAGGAAATAATTAGGGAACAGTAAAGTAACAATAATATATAAATACCTAATATATATATATATAATATTATAGTATATATATATATATTATATATATAATATATAAATATATAATATATAATATATATACTATATATATATACTATATATAAATATATACTATATTATATATATATATATAATATATTTATATATATACACAAATACGAAATATATATATATATATACTTATATTATATATATATATATAATATATATATTTATTATTATATATAATATATATATATATTAATATATATATTATATATATATATATAATATATAATATACAATATATATGTCTATGTATAGGACCCACCACTGCCACAAAGGAAGCAAGCCAGAATCATTGTTGAAAATCTACTCCATGGGTGGGGTTCTGGTTCAACATTTTAAATTCCATTAAACAAAATTTTCTAATTCGGACACGCCAGCCTGTGCTTTACAAATCATTTATCGCATTAAAAGCTAAAATTAGAAGATGTCCTTTGATTATTAAATAGTTACCTAATATACAATCAACAATTAACATGATAATGCGTAGAATATTCAGGCTTATTGGAACGATACAAGAGAAAATAGAGTTACACTTAAAATTGGGAGAATTCAGATAAGATATAAGAATAACCATTTTAGAAGAAGGCTAGGACATAGACTAGGAAAATGAGGATGGCGAATGGGATTAGTTATAGAACAATCAACGGAGGTATGATGAGCAGATTGGGGGTATTGGCGGACAGCAAAAATTTTGAGATGGGAGTAGGATCCCGTGACAATGTGTGGCTGTGAGTGAAATTGTATGGCTTAATGCGGAGGCGTGGCAACAGTATCGACTCACTGCATCGGTCTCGTAGTTGGAGAGGAAGACACTAAACAAATGTTCGAACTTCATATTTCTAAGCTACGGCCCAGAACTCTTGTCAGTAAGACCGGAAGCCTTGTCGGAGAGCAGAATAATAATCAGTTGATGGGAGGCGACTTTTGTCGAATGACATCCAAAGGGTACCTAAAACAGCTTCGGAAAGAAGAAGAGGCCATTTTGGCCTCTCTAGTCAGCAATTTCATTGCCAGTTACCCCTGCATGTGAGAGGGGTTCCAACATAGTATGATTTGTTTTTTACGAGAGTGGAGCAGCCGAAGAAATTGTTGTGCAGCGGATACCATTGTGTTTTTAGAATAGGGGGCTTTAAGAGCCTGGAGGGGCGCTGAACGAACTGAAATAAATGAATAGGAGTGGTTTTGCTTTTAAGGAATAAATTCGGAGAGGGCAATCATTATAAGTATTATCTAATCGCAGCATTTTGAAGCCATGAGAAGAATGGTTATGGGAAGGTTGCGACAGTGGTCAGAAAAGACAGCAGACGACACCCACACTGTTCCCCTGTTTATATAGCCCGCTGAATAAATACACTAGAGTAAATCTACCTTGACGAGACAGCAATGAAGACACAATGATTGCTTTAACAAGGCAGTGGGGTTGGCTAGATTTGGAGAGAGAGGTCAGGACCAGGCAAATGGTGGGAGCATAGTCAAGGTGTATACCCTTCATCATAAGAGAACGGCAGCACCTTTTTCAAAGAAAATGTTTGAGGCATTTAAGGATTGTTTTATAAACTCTGTTTGTAAATAGCCAGTTTAAGGAGGATCTGAGGTATCTCTCACCAGGATCGGTATAGGGAGGAGACGGGAATTGGGGTTTACATCGAAGAAAAACTGTGCCACATGATGATATTCCCTTCGAAGAGAGAGGGCATCACAGCGGATACAACTTCAATGGTCAACCCAGCTGGACCGATCCTACGCTTCCAGTTGAGAAAGATACGGTCACCTCGAATTTGGATGGATCTAACAGGTGTAGTAGGGTTATGGAGGTCTGATATTAATATACTACGCAGCCATTAGGTTCAACTTCGATCGACATTAGGGCTCTGTGGAAATGCCAAAGTTAACTTGCGATCAGCACCCCCAAGATTTTGAGCACATGCGAGATAGACACTAACATAGGCATAAGCACCAGATGACAAGTCGTTTTTCAGGAGTTTAATGTGGTGATTGCGTATGTTAGGTGGTTTATCTAGAATCAGCTTTAGAAATGACTTTGTGAAGTTACAGGAATGGCTGAACCATATAAGGTATAGGATTTGTACGGAGGAAGGTGGCAGGTTCTTCGACTCCTTTTTTTCCTAAATAGTACTGCTTGCAGGTTTTGGTAGATTGAGAAGAATAGAAGTGATCAAGTAAATTACCCCATTAGTAGAGATATTCTCAATAGCGAGTTGGAAAGGCGATCAAGAATATGTGCATCCTGCACCGGCAATGTATAGCGCCAGGTCCCATGAACATAGAGAAACATTGATGTCGCATGGATTCCACCTGTCTATTCTGTGCCGCGAGACCAGAAGTCAACTGAGGAACAGAACATTTCCATCTCTCTCTTT
>JABUQX010126360.1:0-28123 GCA_015478945.1 Trachelipus rathkii | reverse complement strand
TATATAGATATAATATATATATAATAGATATATAATAGATAGTATATATTTAAAGTCGTTTTATGATTAAAAACTAACGAACACCCTAGAGCTAGACCGCATAGATATCATGTGGGGTCTCTCGGCCCTAATGGTGGACACGGGTCTCTTCCCCATCGGACTCGAGCCCCTAAAAATGTAAGTTTCAAGGAACGTTATTTCCTTTAGGGGGCTCGAGCCGAGGGGGACAGGAGCCTCTCGAGCACCCAGAGGGCGAGAGACCCCAGATAACTGATATCTTAATGCGGTCTACTCTATGGGGTTCGTTAGTTTATAAATCATAAAACGACTTTATATCAATATATATATATATATATTATAATAATATATATTATATATATATATATATAAATAATATTATAACAGTATATATATATAAGTATATATATATTATATATATATATAATATTATAGTATCAAGTCGCTTCGACGAACTCAGCGCGAGGCGACTCACGCGACTTGAGTCATCTATTCGCCAAAATTTTCTACTGATCAGAAACTAGAATTTATGCCAATATATATATATATATATTCATATATATAATATATATTATATATATATATATATATATATTATACTATATATATATAATATATATAATATATTTATATAGATATAATTGCTTCGATTTTTTATCTTTTCACTTAAAATTTAAGAAACGAGTCAAAAATTATTGCATCTGTTAAAATTTTTGGGGGTTAAACCTCTTCAACCCCCTGGTTGCTATATATATATATATATATTAAATATATATACTAATATATAAATAATAATATTATATAATATATATATATATATTATATATATATATATATATATATATATATATATATATATATATATATAATATTATATATTTATATATATATATTATATATATATTAGCTTTTACATACTGATGATATTGGAAAGTTGAATTTGAGTGTTTTCTCCATTTTGGAAAGCTTTGCAACAATGGAGTTACCTACTACTTGTATACATCAATTACTTTTACTTACATAATTTAACGCGTACAGGCCTGAATATACAGTACCGACGTCATATAAATAAACAAACGCTACTGAAAGTTATCGTACATCTGTTGTAGACAGTGTGCATTTTCGATAACAGCATATTTCAGTTTACATGCATATACGATGCGCACAAAAATGGTTTGGAGATAAAATATATAATTAACGCGCATTTATATATAAATAATTTTATATGCGTTGAAATATAGATTCATAAAACTTAGACATTTCGTTTGAACTGATATATTAATTATAAAATTCATCTGGAAATGACTCTTTCGTTTTTTTTTATATATTCGTTCATTCGTTCTTTTAGTATATTTTCAGGACTATTCTTTTTTTTTCATTCAGTTTGCATTCTGGACGTGGAAGAGTGGTTTATGTTATTGATTATCTGCAAACCGCGTGTTCTGGTCGTGAGTTTCGTATGGATAGAGAAACTTGGAAAATTTTTTAGGTTTCAGTTGAATATTATGTACTTTTTGTTTCTTATAAAGATATCATTATTCATTTTCGTGTTTTACATGTGATCTTGCTATAAACAAAAATAATGATCGAAAAATAACTCCTTGCATTATAATAATATTTTATATATATATATAATAGATTATATAGTTTAATATAATATATATATAGGTATATATAGATTAATAAATAATATTATATTAATTTAATATATATATAGTATAATATATATATATTATATATATATATATATATATATATATAGTATATATATATATATATTATATATTATATATAGTATAAAATAATATATATATATAATATAAATATATATATATATATTAGTATATATTATTGCATTAGATAGGGTGTAGGAAACTTTTTTTAAGAATTAGATAATATTTTTATTATAATTAAATATTATATGATGTATGTATATTAAGTATATAATAGTGATGATCGTTATCAGCAAGGTCTACACGTTAGGATATATATATAAATATATTATATATAAATATATATATATAATATATATATATATATTATATAATATTATATTATATTATATATAATAAAATATATATATATATATATATTATATAATTCATTAAACGTATTTGAATTAATGCTCGATGATATATGGATAAATAATTCAATTATACTTATAAGTAAATTATACCGTAATTAACGCACTAATATTATAATTATATTATTATTATGATATATAATTTTATTATATATATTATAATATAATATATATAATAATATATTATTATATATATATATTATATATAGTATATATATTATATATATATAATATATATATATATATATATATATATATATTATATTATATATATATATATTATTATAATATATAAATGAATATATGAACGCTCACTACAATATATCTGATAATGGTCAGCCCCATCTGATGTCTTCAGCCCATTGATTGTAAAAAATCATATATTATTTACTTCTATGATATGAGTTCTACACTGAAGAAATGAAAAGTTTGTAGGGATACACAAACAATGTCTGCGCCATTTGGCATTAATATTAAGTTAAAATTTATGTCGAATGGTGTTTTTCTATATCTTTGTTAAGAAGAACTTATGTGATCATTCCATTATTATATATTTATTATTATATATTATATTATTATATTATTATTATATTTATTTATTATTTTATTTATTATTTTATTTATATTTATTTATTTTTTTATTTATTATTATTTATATTATTATTATTTATTATTTATTATTATTATTTATTTATTTATTTATTTATTTTGCATAAACTTTTTGGAAATTTGGCGTGAAACTTTAAAAAAAACTGATAAGAGCAACTAAAACATCGTGTTTGGCTTTGGATTTTGTTTTCTGAAACGATTTAAAAAAAAATCCCAAACCTATCCATGTAGGCTTGGACTACTGGTTCGGAGCCGATTTTGTTGACGTCATTTTAAATTTTGCCCTGCTCCGCGACTCCGGCTCCATGGGCACTCATTATTTTCTTCTAGGGGCTAAGAAAAGATTTTTTTTTTTTGCTTCAGACTCTACCAAATTTGCTTTTTAGGTTCCCGGCATATAAAAGCCCTACTTGCAATCGTCTTTTGGTAGAGCTTACTAAACGTACTACCAATACCTGTGACTAGTTGCGCGACCTCGTTACCAGAAGCGAATATATAATGTATTCAACGATGAATATTCTGTAAAGATCTTGAAGATTCTTCAAGCGAAATGTCCCACGAATCAAATTCTTCAAATCCGAATTTAGTAAAGCTTTGGATCAGAATTTAGTAGCTAATCTTTGAATCGGAATTTAGTAATCTGTGAATCTTTGAATCAGAATTTAGCTATCTTTGAATCAGAATTTAGTAGTCTGGGAATCTTTGAATCAGAATTTAGTAATCTTTGAATCAGAATTTAGTAAATCTTTGAATCAGAATTTAGTAATCCGTGAATCTTTGAATCAGAATTTAGTAATCTTTGAATCAGAATTTAGTAAATCTTTGAATCAGAATTTAGTAGTCTGTGAATCTTTGAATCAGAATTAGTAATCTTTGAATCAGAATTTAGTCAATCTTTGAATCAGAATTTAATGATCTGTGAATCTTTAAATCAGAATTTAGTAATCTTTGAATCAGAATTTAGTAAATCTTTGCATCAGAATTTAGTAATCTTTGAATCTTTAAATCAGAATTTAGTAAATCTTTGAATCGGAATTTAGTAGTCTGTGAATCTTTGAATCCGAATTTAGTAAATATTTGAATCAGAATTTAGTAATCTGTGAATCTTTGAATCAGAATTTAGTAATCTTTGAATCAGAATTTAGTAAATCTTTGAATCAGAATTTAGTAATCTGTGAATCTTTGAATCAGAATTTAGTAATCTTTGAATCAGAATTTAGTAATCTTTGAATCAGAATTTAGTAATCTGTGAATCTTTGAATCAGAATTTAGTAATCTTTGAATCAGAATTTAGTAAATCTTTGAATCAGAATTTAGTAATCTGTGAATCTTTGAATCAGAATTTAGTAATCTTTGAATCAGAATTTAGTAAATCTTTGAATCAGAATTTAGTAATCTGTGAATCTTTGAATCAGAATTTAGTAATCTTTGAATCAGAATTTACAAAATATTAAAAAAAAAATTTAAGTTTTTGAATATTACTTTGCTTACAGAGGAGGTGTTGTCAATAGCCATCAATGCATGACAAGAAATTTAAGCTTTGCAGTATCTGAATGCTTTTGGAAAATGGTAAGAGATACTGTTGAACAACAAGCAGATGCTTTTAAAGCCACAAGATTTAATCTTGAAACAGAATGGAAAAATAATTTTCCAAGGTTTGCTTATTTTTAATTTTTAGAATTTATTAATTTTCAAAAATATAAAATTATATTTGATAATATTAAATTAGTATTTGATATTTGAATTACTTCCAAGAAATAATTAATACATTAATATATTTCATACTCTATTCATAGAATACGCGAGCTGGATAGAGATGAATTGTATGAAAAGGCAAGAGGTGAAATTTTAGATGAAATTGTTAATTTGTCCCTAGTGTCACCAAAACGGTGGGAGGTAATGTATTTGAGAGCTTTGTATATCACGCTCATTATTCTTTCCACATTAACTATTTATTTACTATTTATTTTTGTTTAATTTACAGGAAGCTCTGTCAAAAAAGCTATGGGAGAAAATGAATACATATGTTTTTGAAAATATTTATTTACCTGCAGCTCAGTCGGATAATTCTGGTATTTATAATTTTTTGTAAATTTGTTATTAATACATGCTAGATATTATTGCCTTTATTCTTATATTTCTATTTATTGGACCCTTACTCACTTTATGTAATTGATAAACTTAGGGTAGAGCTTAATTTGTGGATTTACTCAGTTTAATAGATTATTAGAAATTCAACTCGCAATTTCGTTATTCTTGCAGTGAAAAGTTTCTTATATTAATGGTATAATATAGTTTTGAGTTGTGCACGTTAATCTATTTTCTGTGTTCAAATTGTTAAAGAGGCAAACAAATAATAATGATCTTAGCATTTATAATTCACTGATTTGTAAAAAATATATTTTAGGGACATTTAATACAACAGCAGACATTCGCTTAAAACAATGGACCGATCAGCAGTTGCCAAAAAAGTGTGTAGAAGTTGGTTGGGATACTTTAGAACAAGAATTCCGGAACTTTTTGGAGAGTGCCAAAAAATCAAAGGATCACGATAATATTTTTGATAATTTGAAAGCCGCTGTTGTTGAAGATGCCATGCGAAGACATTCATGGGAAGATAAAGCATCGGATGTCCTACGTGTCATTCAGTTAAATACTCTTGAAGATCGGTCTGTTAGTGATAAACAACAGTGGGATAATGCCTGTAAATTTCTTGAAGAATCTGTTAAAGAAAAGTTGAAGATGACTGAAGATACTCTTCGAGAAATGGTTGGACCAGGAACTAAAGAACAGTGGCTATACTGGAAGTATTTGACGGAAGAAGAGAGAAGACGCTCAGCTGTTAAGTTAGAATTAGAAAAAATTTTATCTTCACAATATGTAAGTGACTCATCAAAAGAATTTCTGATGATTTTTTTGAATTAAATGATAAAATTTCAAATAGCATTGATAGTTGGAACAAAATTTGAAATTATTTGAATATAAGATATTTTAAAACTGCTAAAAACTGGTTTTTTTTTTTAAGATATTAAATTACTGTAGAATTTATTTTAATACATTTTATTACTTTAACTTATTGTTTATATTTTGATACGTTCTTTACGGTATTTATTGTTATTATGTAAAACAGAATCATAAGAACACACTTTCATTTGATGAGGTAACAACAGTACGAAAGAATGTTCAAAATAGTGGAGTAGATGTTGATAATGAATTTATTCGTGACACATGGCATCCTGTATACAGAAGACACTTTTTGCGACAATCTCTGGCGAAAGCTTATGATTGCAGGAAGGCTTTGGATCGACAGGCATATCTTCATAAACATAGCAATATCGGAAAAGAAAGACATTAATAGAAATTCTCATAAGAATCACAATGCGTTTTACGAAGGGATTAGAGACATTGCATTGGGGTTTAACCAACCGCTTAAATTGCAGGCCTTTTTTAAAAGATGAACAATAATACTAATCATAATGAAAATTTAATAATTTAATCTTTGTATAGTAAAAAATTTAAATATACATGTCTCTAAATATTCTTTGTATTAAATTATTCTTTATTAATGAACATTCTGAGTATATAGTATACAGTATATTATATATATATATATATATATATATATATATATATATATATATATATATATATATATATAGTATATATAGTATATATATTTAAACGATAATTAGATGTCTTTTTGTTTATAGAAGTATAGGTAGAATTTTAAATATTTATCTGATTTTCATAATATTGGATATGGCATTTCACGAAATCGGAGTGTCTGGCACCGGGCACCAGCTATTTAGGCGTCTACACGAATATAGTACAGGGGGAATAGATATTATAATGAACTGCTGAGGGTTTTCCAGCAGCTTGAATGAAATATAGAAAGCAATGTTCCGCCGATAGCTGTCCACACCAGTGTTTCAGAAGACACAGACACATGCAGACACACAGACACAAACAGCGGACGCATAGCCACAAAACCATACCATTCCCTTTGTTTCTAATGAAGAAAAGGCACAACTCTAAACACACACACACACATACACACACACACACACGCACACCACAGCATATATTATATATATATATATATATATATATATATATATATTAGTATAATTATATATATATATACTTATAATATTATATATATATATATATATATACTTATATATTATATATATTTACAATGTTTATCGAAATAATATTTTAACAGGCTACTTATTAATCATATTTTAAAGAAACTGAATTTATAATATTTACTTTTAATTTTAAAATGTTAGAAAAACTTTAAATATTTGCTAGATATAACTATTATAGGTTCAATGTATATATGTTCTTATGTAAAGCGTGATCACGTCATTCCTTTACTTTGTTCAAACTTGAGATGCTTGCTTCAATAAACATTTTTGCTATTTTCTGAAGCATCAACTAAATATTATATAGTATTATGTATATATATATATATATATATATATTATATATATATATATATATAGTTATATAATTATTATATAGTATATATATATAATATATATGATATTATATATTATATATAATATATAATATCAGTATATACTGATATTAAAAAATATACCATCAAATACGGTCGATAACTTAATAATAAATAGTAACTTGTTTAACGATTTTTCTTCTTTGTTAGGAAACTTCTAGTTTAGATGGTTACAGAATAAATAAAGCATTTTTTAGGGATTAAGCATGTCAACGTTTATTATTTGAAACAAGAGGAAGGAGAGGAATTTTTTAATAGCTTTATCTTACGCCAAAACCAGTATTTTATATATAAAAAAATTACACGCGTAACCGATTTTATCACCATATATCTTTTTCATTAATTTCAAATGCCCTGATTCACAAAAAACATCTGCGTCAATAGTAGGAAGAAATTTTTTTGGTCAAATACTTTTACTATATATTATAGTATATAATATATATATTATATATATATATATAATATATTATTATATATAATATATATTAATAGTATTAGTATATATATAGTATATATCATTATATATATTATATATATAAATAATTACTATATATATACTATTATATATAAGTATTTATATGATATATATAATTATATAATATATATATATATTATATATTATATATATATATATATAATATATATATATATATATATATGTATATATATATTTACTATTATATATATATTATATATATTTTAGTAGTATATATATATATATATATTATGATATTACATATATAGGTATATATACTTATATATATTATATATATATATGTGCTGTATAGTATGTGTGTTAGTTGTGTCCTTCAATGGGTTTTAAACGGTCAGATAGCTTCCAGAATTCCATTCGCAAATTTTATATAAATTGCGAAACCTGGATGGTCAAATTAAAGCCTGAACATGCGTCAGATAGTAGCCTCCGGAGCTGTTGAAATGATGCGCAAATCAAAAGGAAAGGTATTGAAAACTGACAGAATTGCGAGAGTTGCTGCTTCCTGCCGTTGTAAATTAGCTGGGAGACTTAACATTGATAAAAGAATTTGAGCACATAGCATGATTACAGATGGTCAAATAAAGGCGTTCAGGATCGAGAGAATGGAATGAGATTCTTATTCTGAAATTACGTTAATTCGCCAGAATCTGCTCCAGCTAAAAATAATGAGCACCGGTAGATGTGTGGGAGATCCAAACGAGAAGTAGTAAATATATGATAATGAATCAATCAGAATAATGAGTCAGTGATGCAATAGCTTTGAACGTACCCGAGAACAAGATTGGATTAAAGTAAGTTAGATGGCGTAATTATCGTCTTTCCTGAGCAAGTCGACTAAGATGATGAGTACTACTATGACTACACTTTATCAAGGGAGAGCAATATGTGGTGCCACACCAAAATATCTATTGAATTAATGGATTAATTATTAACCAATAGTGCATAATAATCGCTCCTATGTAGAGAACTGTTTGGTTAGTCAACTGCGAAGGGTTGGTGATGAAAAAAATTTTCACCGAAGGCCTGCCCTCTCACAAACAATCTGAATTTATCTAGATAACTTGTTAGAAGGAACACAAAATGTGATCCTTCTAAGAATATTAAGAATTATGATTATGATTATATTATTATTATTATTATTATTATTATATTATTATTATTATTATTATTATTATTATTATTAGTTTTATTATTTATTTTATTTTTCATATCCTTATTGTATTATAAATTTTTATTTTTATTTTTTATTTTTATTTTCATAATGTTATTTGATTTAATTAATTCATTTATTTTAATTATTTTATATGTATTTTATTATATTATTATGTTTATTAAATTATAAATTAATTTATATATTATTTATTATTATTAATTTATTATTATTGATTTATTATTATTATTTATAATATATTTTTGATTATAATATAATTATTATTATATATATTATTATATTATGTTGATTGTTTCGACAAGATATTCAAAACAGACGCAATAACCACGCGACTGGAAATAGTAGAATTATCATATAATATTAAGAAAGATTAAGGATAGGTGTAGTAGTTGAGTTTTTCAGAAGATAGATTATTATAGTTGTGTGGAAAGGCATTTAGTGCTTTATGAGTAGATTGAGATGAAAAAGGTAGAGGCTTAATTTGATGGAATTAAAATACATACCAATTTATTCTGTATTAACAGAACTACGATGGGTATATGAAGAAAGATCAATGAGGGTATAGTTGTTTTCAAGGCTACCCTATATAACGATCATGATGATTATTACGTTTGCTTGTTACTGGTTGAATTGTGAAGCGTAGGTATCGCTAATTGGTATTGGAAGGATGGATATAGAGTGTGTGCAATTATGCCATCGAATGTTCGGATATATTTTGACTGTGTGTATTTATTTAGGGGTGTAGTAGTTTATAGCAGAGGCCGTTTCCGGAACACAAACATGATTCCTCTCGCGAATAGGTTGGCCAAATAAAGGCGACGCAGATGCCCATAACCCCCCAATTGAGCCCGATCTAAATGGTGCCAGATACAGCTTCGTGCTGTTAGGGACTTGCGCCGCGGCAGCCTGCTGCGAACCACAAGGATGTTGCTCACCTCACTTTTACTTCCTTTCGAGCGCTACCAGAGATTTCTGTGGGTTCCAGGACTTTACCGAATAGGAGTGGAAGTAAAATGGTGTATTTGTAGGGAGAAGGAGAAGTGGTGAAGCATAAATCAAGCATGTTCAAGAAAAGATGAAATTAAGAATACTGAAGATATTACCCAAAGACAGTATTGGGCATAACAAATACTAATGGAAGATTAAACCCCCTCTAACAACGAGTTTGGCGCAATATTACTAAGAATTAACCCCAAAGACACGTTCGGCAGGCAAACTTTACTACACGAATCATATTAAGGCCCCACAACAAGTTCGGCAGCAAACAATATGATCTAAGTGGTTATACCCAAAGTACTATGTGGCAGCCAACAAATTGTACTGCTAGATTTATCCCTGCCAAAACCAGTTGGTCATGGCAAATGTTAACTAGAAAGAAGTGTTACCAAAGAAAAAACCAGGTTGGGGCCGAGCAATATTATATGCCTAAGATATTACTCCAAAACACGTTTAGGCTAGCAAATATTATAACTAATGATGAGAAAAACCAAACATATTTGGAATCCACATAAAAAAATATAAATACAAAAGATAAGAATGAGTGTCTAAAATGTTCTAATTTAAAGTAGGTTGATTTACTCCCTAAACAGGTGGACCCAGGCAATAATTTTAAAACTGAAAAAAATGTGTGTTGTGTAATCCAGCCAAAACCAGTATGGCAGGACAAATGTACGAAGGAACTTTATGCCGCAAATAGGGGCAGTAGATGGTATATTCATGCAGTCAGAAGAAGGTATATTGACTAAGGGATTATTAGCGACTCGTAAGAGAAATAAGATATTGGGCAGGCAAATTCGGTAAAAGATTTTACGCCAATCAGGAGGGGAGGCGGCGAGGGTGGTGGGCCAGTCAAATACTAAGCAGTATGTAACCCAACAAACTTGTCGGGCAGGGCAACATAAACCAGATAAGACATATATTTTTACCCACAAGACAGTTGGCAGCAAATACTAAGATTACCCAAAACAGTTTGCAGCGCAAGATCAGCTAACGATTTATCCCAAAACACGTTTGGCCAGCCAAATTAATAAAAGATTTACCCCAAACGCAGGTTTGGCCAGCAAAATACTAGATTTACCCAATAACAGTTGGCAGCCAAATAGCTCCAGGGATTTACCCAAAACAGTCTGGCAGCAAATACTTTAGAGACTTTGCTGCCCAACTGTTTTGAGGGGTAATCTTAGTAAGTTGCTGCCAGACTGTTTTGGGTAAATCTTTAGTGATTTTGCGGCAACTGTGGGTGTGTTAAATCAGATATTGGCTGCCCAGACCCTGTAAGAAGTATAAATCTTGATGCTGCAATATGGTATAAATGCTGAATCCAACACTTTGTTCTCTACATAACGATTTTGTTTGATAATAAGAGTTCATTTAGTATGACTCATATTAGTAATCGTCGTCTTAAGATTCAATGGAGATGACTTAAATCGCCAGTCTATAGCAGGATAGATTCTATTGATGCAAAGAGAGATAAAAATGATTAGTTCTAGCGGGACTATGAAATCAGCCAGTTTCTGTACAATCAGTAATCAACACTATGATATTATATATTTAAATGGAATATTAGGGTGGTCTTATCTATCATCAGTAGCCATAGAGATGGACTGGGAATGGAAGTTAACGGAGACTATTTATCAATTAGTAGCTGGTGTTTTAGAGGCAGCCTATCGGTTTATTAGGTTAAGCAACTAGCGACGCGGAGTCTCAATTGTTTCGAAATCCTCAGCCCTGATCGAGAGTAAAATCTTCCTAAGTGACGTCATTCATCTGTAAATACCTAAAAAGGTGGGTAAATAGCTTATCGAAATTAGTAAAGTCTTCCTGTTCCATTAGTTTTATCTCTCAGCATAATTCCTCTTCTGTATATGTCGTGAGCGACACGGGGAGTTAATAGATCAGACGCTTAATATCATGGAAGAAGCAGGTCATCCGTTAAGGTAGCCAATAGGGTCGAGAGGAAGTGTAATGTAAATAGAAGTAATTATCTTCAGTTCTTAGGCGTGATGGGTCTCTTAAGAAGCTATATTATTATCTTTGTGCTCAATTCAGAAGAAAAATGATTTTTGAATATAATTAACGAAGTTGTATTCTAATCTTTGCTCATGGTTAGAATGTTTAGTAATTGATCGAATATAAATAAAATGAGTTAGGATATTAAGATACAGATTGTGTATTAATGCATGACGAGATTGTAAAATCTAAGGTATTTGCGATCTCTATAATTTGAATAATTGATTGAATTGTAGTCCCAGCTTTGCATTTCATCAAATGGCGTTCGAAATTAAAGGTTATGGAATGTCGCCGTTGTATACTTGAAAGTGATATGGTAAGATGTACCTGGATCGGAAATGTTGAAGAGAGTTGATTAGTAATCGATGAGGAAATCTACGCTTTGCTCGTACACATTTTGCGCAATGGAAAAGCTCAAAAGCCAACGAGTTTTTGATGATGTCGATAATAGATTAATACTTGTCAACAGTTACTCTAGCCTTCATTTAGTGTTAATAGCTCATAGATGCAGGAAATACTGAATTTAACTATTTTAGATCTGGTGTTGAAAAAAAAATGTGCCAAGAGATTAATTTGAAATAGGTCCTTCTTGGGAACCGCACAGTAAGAGCAGAATAATAGAGGGAAAAAGTTTGAGAAAACAGTTTAGCTTTAGCAGCAGAAAGTTAAGACAGAAATATTACCTACAGAGATACAAGAGCAAAAGGCTGAGAGGCAGGAAACAGCAAAATTGGAGAATAACATTTTTAAAATTGCGAAAACTTGTCCGCGAAACAGTGCGACGTAGAGAAACCATAAGAAGATAGATATAGTTTCGATTTTTTCAACAAAGAAGTTAGTAACTTTAAAGGCGTTCAATCGAAGAGTTCGTGTGTTTCTGGTCATGTCCGGACGAAGAAAACAGGATGTGAAGGAAGAAGAATGCATGCAAAATAGCTTAATTAAGAAGAAGGAGAGTTAAACCAAAGATTTATGTTTTAGCTGACAGGAAAAGAACAAATGATATGCCCTAAGAAGAGTGAAATGAAAATCATATAATTATATGAATAATTATAATAATAATATTAATTATAAGTTAATAATAATATATACTATATTAATATCGTATCGTAATGAAATAATTCATTTTGTATAAATAAGAGAAAATAAAGAAGAAAAAGATTATAAATAGTAAATAGATCATATTTAAAATTATAGATATATTTATTTAGATAATATAAAATATAATAATCAATAGATCTAGGAGAAAGATTTGTTAGATAAATAAAAATAAATAATTTAAGAAGGTAAAGAGAAATGATTAGGAAAATAATATTTAACTGTACCGCATATAATTAATTGAAACGTTATGTAAATTATATTTTATTTTGAAATAGGAGTAAACTTACAATATAAAAATAAATTAATTATAAATATATAAGATAGATATAATTATATTATATTAAATTATAAGTTTAAAAAATACATAAATAAGCCTCTAATTATAAATTGAATAAATATGGTGAATGCAACGCTTTATGTAGGATGTAGAAGGTGAAAATATAGTGTAACACCATGACACCGCGCGGAAACGTATGGCAACGAAGCAGGCTGCTCGTTTTTGGCGTGAGTCTCTCATGTGCAGAAAGACATGTTGTTAGACAAATGTAAGTCGTCATTGTACAGCATTAACATAAATATGGGTGAGCGTCAGAAGTCATCTAATGTACTGAGCATCAAGTATTAAAACGGTAAAGATCATTATTATTTTATGTGTAATTGGTCGATGTAACACAAAAGATTGCCAACTGAAGGGTAATAGAATACAATCTCATAATAGAGTGGATCAAGTGAGTGATTGGAGAGAGTTTTATTTAGATATTTTTTTTATTAAATACTGTTTTTCATTAAAGTCTTTCTTATAATCCATTAGATTCTCATAAGACATTATTTTCCACAAAATATTACACTAAAACTTATTCTTATATCTCGATTGCATTATATTATTAAAATATAATTATATAATATATTATTATTATTATTTTATTAGTATTTTTTTATTTATTATTATATCATTTATTTTCTCTATTTCATTAATTATAATTATGATTAATTATTATTACTATAATATAATATAATTATATGCATAAATTAATATATATTAATATTATATAATTTATATGTTATCTTAATATCAATGATTAATGATATAATAATTAGTTTTTTATCGATATTATTTTATTGTTTTTATTATTATATCTTTTGTATGTATTCTTGTTATATCAGTTTCAGATATTATATTCTGTTAATTATTTATGTTTGTTTTTATTATTTGTATTGTTTTATTTTTTTATTCTGTATGTTATATTTTATTATTTTTTATGATTATTAATTATGATATTGGCTTATAAAATTAGTTTGACATTGTGTTTTTCATAAATCTGAAACTTTTTTATTATTATTATTATTTATTCAAACATTCGAAAGAGTGAACCTTATACTTAAATTTACTCTCTGGAAGTAATCGGTATCCTTCACATTACCCAATCATTATATATACGAAGTTATATTTTTCATGTATATTAGTAATATTGTATTATAACGTTATAAATTGTATTATATTTGATATTCATTATTTTTATGTGTGCATTATAATAATCAGTATAATTATTATATATATGTAACGGAGAGCAACTTATTTATGGTCTTATATTAATATAGATTGATTATATAATAATAATTAAATAATAATAGATAATATGATAAATTAAGAAGAGATATTGAATTAATATTAAAAAATAATAATAAATAATGATAATAATAAGATGCTAATTACTAATTATATATACATTTTTTAATATAAAAAAGGTGAGTAAAATCATCTTTGGAGACTTTATGTGTAAGTCACGTACCCAAAACTGATATTTCCCAACTCTCTTTTATTGGTGAACGGGTTCAAATGTCTTGCTTACATTTCTCACCTAAAACCAACTGATAATCTCTAATATTTAATAGATTTTAGCAGCCGGAATCACTACTCATATCTTAACCTTTTAAGCTTGTGTTTATATAATTTTCTCTTTTCTACTCTGACCTATCTCTATAGGCAATTAGTAGTCCTGTATCTCTGCGTCCGACCGGTTAGCTACTCTCACGCGCATATGTGAATGTAACTTATAGGGAATGAATCAGGAATGAGTAATGGGTGTTTAGGTCTCATTAAACAAATTCTCTACTCTAATTTTTGACCGCATTTTCAGAGATTAAACTTTATTGAAGTGATGTATAGGAGGATTGTTGCCTTGAGCTCATTAGGGGTGTGAGGTGCTTTGGGGCCAATATTTTACAACAACATTTTATCTTCTCCTTATTTTTAGTGTGAGCATCAGGTCTTTTGATCGTCCCCAAATGACACTCTTATACAATTCTTACGCTTCCTATCTTTATAAGCTCAACATATTATTTGGATAAATACTAAAAATTAAAATTACAATATATACTTATTATTTTAGGCTAATATGATTACCGCCCGCCTTATATTGTGCCTGGAATAAGTAACAAGTGGGTGTCTGGTTTACCTTTTTATTTCAAAGATGTAATAAGAAATATATGACGATGTATATGAATTATTAGAGGTCTTTGTTAGTGTTGAAAGTATATTAAAGCGATGGGTAGAGGTTTCTATTCCGTAAAAATATCCTGTGCGTGGGTTCCCGGTAATCTCACACTAGGATAAGTAAAATTGAGCCAAGGAGGACGTTATAGGGATATATGCTATAGTTATCTCTCAAAACTAATTACTTTATATATATAATGTTATATTTAATTTTAGGAAAGTATAAAATCCTATATATAAGGAGTAATTTCACAGCACTTAACCAATGGCCATTATTTTATTTTTCGGAATATTTCCACATTAAAGGAAAAAGTCCTTTTATAATTGGCAATCTAATATATTACTTATATAGAATTTTCTATTCATGTGTTCATAATATGAGTGAGGGAGTATAGGTTTAGTAGGTTACTGTTGGATTGAGTTTCAAGGCTCTAATTAATACAACGAAATTATAAGGTTTAATTAAAGTAGGTTAATAGTAAAACAAACTTTAAGCTACATACAAGACTTAAAAAGTCACATATCATAATCAGCATAATAGTCTATGACAGTACATAACTCAGCATATAAACAACATGATAATTTAATATATAACATTACTATAATAATACATTAACATAATCTATTTCAAATATATATATAATAATCTAATAATAATAATATAGCCCATAATCAAAAAAACTAAACACTTTAAAATAAATCACCATCTATAATAATCCATAATTAAATATCATAAATCCAAATCTACATATACATCATTTAATATTTGACCACAAATAAATTAATCTAATCATATAATCTAAGAAAATAAATATATTTAAATGAGTCTCATAATATAAATAGAGATAATGCTACTATAATAAGTAATATATATAAATATATAATATATACTACTATAATATAAATAATATATATTAAATATTAATTGAATAAATAATAAGATTAATGAATTATTAATAAAGTATAAAATAAAATAATATAGTTAACTAATAGACAATATTTTGAATGATATTAAGCTAATAAAGAAATTACATTAATTTTACAGTCTCTTTTTTGCATTTAATCCATTAGATATATTAAAATAATTAAATGATTAATTTATATGATTAAATATGACTCAATTAAATTAGCGAATAAATATCAGTGCTTACAATATTACTCTATAAAAAGTGATATAATTTTTAAAGATGATAGAATACATAAAATGTTTATGTTATTTAATAAAAAAAATAATCTATAAAATGTAAATAATTAAAATTAAAAGTATATAATATTTTTGAGTAAAGATTTGTGCTTAAGTTATGTGCAACATTAATATAATTATGATCTCTTCTTCTTAAGTAATTTAAGCTTGAAATTGAAATTGCGATAATAAATCGGAGAATATGAAGCGCGATATGACATTCGAAATAAACAATGGGTAATAAATTATTATAGACCTAATGTGCGGTAACAAGAATTTTTAAAATTATTATATTTATTTTAATTTTTTTTATTTTTTTATATATTTAATTATTTATTATTGAAATCTGCTAAGTGAATAGGATTCACTATTTATATAATGATTATATAATAATATGATCGCGTTAGAGGCAGCAGTTTTACTTATAAAATATATTTACATTTAAACATGCAAAATATACTTCCTTAAGATAAGGGTTAAAAATGAGATGAATTAGTTTATTAATATAATTTAAATACAATTCACGAAACTTTTTAATTGTGTATTAATAATAAAATTTTAAAATGTGGCTATTGTAGGAAATTATTCTGCTCTAAATTCTATTGGAAACTTTGGGAGATTGATGGAACTGAAGATGTGGAAATTAAATCAAATGAAAATAAAATGATAATCTGCAATACATCTAGAGAGAGACACGTATAGTTAGAAGAAAAATTAGTTTAGTACACATGGTGATGTATTATACGAAAATAAAAAGAGTCTCTGAGGAGGAGGAGAGCAGAAGGAAGATTTGAGGTATTATCTGCGACTGGTGATAGCCTGAGCGTGGTTGTAGAGAAAAGTGGCCGAAGTTAGAGACGAGGTATATGAGTTGAAGAGTAAGAGATGAAGAGATTTGGTTATGATGCTTAAAGTAGTTCGTACTGTTAAGTGGAAGAGTGCGCATGCGTATTGAAGTGTACTACGAGTGTGCAATGTGCAGATGAGACTGAATAATAGATACGTAAATACCGATATAACATACACCGACGACAAAGAAGAGAGAGAGAGAGTTTTATATGTATGTTAGCTGTTTATAAATTATATAAGTATATATTTTTATATATACTATTACTTATTATTATATATTACTTTATATATATTATCATATATTATATTATTATTATATTTATATTATATATATATTTACTGAGTTGTGTGTATGTATGTGTGTTATTTAAATAGAGAACCGGTAATGTGAGATGAATATGTAATTAAAGAAAGCAATCATTATTAAGTACGAAGCAACGTGTTGGATAAGCACAATAAATGGAATTATGTTGTACTATATGATAGATTATGAGTATATTAATATTAGCTTGGTTATTTTAAGTGTACTATAGGAAACTTATATACCAATGTGGTAAAATATAAGGGCGTATAATAAGAGTGGAGATATTAATAGAGGGTCAGAAAAAACATATAATGATCTTCATTTACAAAGTGGATAGCTAAGGGCTATCTAGGTATACTATATATATTATATATATATTATTATATATATACTATATATAATAATATATATATATATATATAATTTATATATATATATATAGTTATATATACGATTATTATATTATATTATATATATATATATTAAATATATATATTATAGTATTATATATACATTAATATATCATATATATATATATTATTTTTTATGATATATATTTAATTAATATATAGTATAAATATATATATTTATATATATTATTTATATATTATTATAATATTATATTATATATATTTATATTTTATTTTATATTATCCATCTGGCAATTAAAGGCTAGGGAGGTCTTTTTAATCAATAAAAAAATCCCCAGGCATTGTATTATCGCAGGGCTATTATATAACACAAATCAATAACACATATTAAGTGATTAGACATTTTATAAGTGGTTGATGCTCTCCGTATAAATATAATAAGATTTTTATAGGTATTTCAAACTTACATAAATATTAAAGTAATGTAAATAGTCTATGCATCAATTTAGGGGCGCTGGGTAATTTTATATATGGTCTATATATCATTCTATTTTATATATATGTTTATTATATATATAGGTATTATTATTATTATAAGTATATATATATATAGGTTATATATATTATTATTAAGTATCATAAATATGCTTATATATATAGTATTATTATATATTATATATTATTTAAGTACAATATTATTAATATTAGGTTTATTATATATTTTTATATAATTATTAATGAGTTTATTATATCTTTATATATAGTTAATAGTATTATATTATATTATATCATTATATTTAATAGGTGAATTATTTTACTTTGGAATAATATAAATAACATATTTTAATATGTATGATTATCACCCTCGTTATAAGTATATTGATTATTATATATATCTTAAATAATATATTATAATGAAATATAATCTCTAATAGAATACTAATTTTTATATTATAATATATTAATATTTATAGTAGCTGAAGAACACGTACAACAAAGTATAGTTTTCATCTACAGCCTCTGATAGGTTTATAACCTTTAAATATTGGAGATTGTTAACGGATAGTATATATCGTAACTATGCGATATGTTAATACGATAGTTTTTTATTTTTCGATTTTATTATTACTATATGGCATAAATAGAGTATTATGTAGTGATGATATGTTAATAACAAAGAAATAAGGTTTTTTGTTTTATTTTTATTATAAATAATATATATTTACAAGATTATTAATTTCGCCAATGAATGGAAAGATGTCATGTGGATCTCTCTCGTCAGCGGGGGAATAACTGATGGAGGGTACTTTCGTCCGCCCGTCTCATGTTCCACGTACGGCTCTATCGAGCCCCTTAAAAAATATAATATAAAAAATAAATAGAATTTTATAATTAACTAAATTAAGGATCTATAACAATATAAAAAAATATATATAGGTATTATATATAATATATAAGCAACTATGTAGTCCGTATTATCATTCTATTGGTAGATTAAGTTTATACACATCTATAAGTTTATGTTAATGAGTAGTCACGTATTTAAGTGTCTACTCTCAGATATATATTCTGATATCATGTTATTTTTTATGTTACTCCCTTTTACTTAATAAGGTGAGTATCATTAAACTTCGTAGGAACTATATTACTATATAACTATAGATTATATATATATAAGTATTAATATATAAGTAAATTATATAGCTATATATATTATAATATTTAATATATTTAATATTATATTACCTAAGTTAATTAATTAATATATATATTAGTATCTTTTAATATATTATTATATAGCGTAATTTGTTTTTATATATATATATTGTGCGTGTGCGTGTGCGAGTGTGCGTAGTGCTATGTATTATGTGCCGTGTGGCGTGTGCGTGTGCAGTTGTTGCGTGTGCCGACTGTTGAGGTGCGGAGATGAACTGTTTCCTGATATAAATACGTGTTAGGTTCGATTGTTATTATATATATATATATTTCACATCATAATACATAATGTATATGTGATATCATTTAAATATTAGCCTAAGAATTATTTTCATATGTGAGCTCAAGAATATGTTCATATGCTTGATTTACCTATTGATACGTAGTGATACTCTCAATAAAGATCTTGTCCTATTAGTTATAAGTGCGTTTATAAGCTTTCTAGTAATTAATATTATATACGAGTATAATCATAACAAGTATTCGATTTCACCTGTCTCAATTCGTACATTATATAGATAAGGTATATAGTGTATATTAGGTTGTCAACTGGATATATTTCTCTAGTCTATATAGTATACTCAGATAATAGTGTTTTGATATTATTATGCTTATCAATAAATACTTCGTTAATATTTTATAAGGGTATGAAAATAGGTTAAAAATATAATATAATATTGTTAGTTAAAAGAAATTGTATTTAAGAGAGCTTCAAAGAGTGCCTATGAAACTGTAATATATATATATATATATTTATAATTTTATATGTATAATACAGAACCTATAATTATATACATATATCTCAATGTAATGTGTATAATGTATAAATTCTGCATGAGTACTCGTATCACAGTCTATACCACCACCATGAGAGTCGTAGTATCTCTCTCGTTGTCATTAGAACTCATTACACCTCACAGCTCCACTACCTTCCTCTCTTATCGTCTGCATTTACTCTATGATTTTATATTGCGCTCTCGTGTTTTTCTCATTTGGATAGTTATATTATCTCGGTAGATTTTGATAAGTTTTGTCTTTATGGACTTACTGGTTTAAATCAAATCATCTCTACGAGTTATAGTAAAACATAATTTATAATGAACAGAGTATATCTCGCATGGAGATAATATATTTAATATGCTTATGTTATGAAATGCTGCTAAAGGAATTGTATGAATTCTCATCTTCTTTTTGATTTGTTGCTATTTAGCGATATCGTAAAAGTCATTTCAAAGCGTATGCTGTGCATTGCTAATAACTGCTACTATAACTACGATCTATCCAAAGGTTCAAGTTTAAATTTATTTTCTCCAGCTTTCTTCGAATGATCAGCAGTCTAATATAGAGAGGCTATTAAGTTACAATGAGACATATCTACTTCAAATATCACTATCATTCTCTTAGTGATTACCGTGTCATTTAGCGAGCAATAAAATATAAATATATACTATAATAATTGAATTTTTTGTGAAATTGAAGGGGTTTATAAATATACTTTAATTAATCCTAAATTTTTCGAGAAAAAGGTCTTCTAATGATAAATCAGGCTTGCCATTTGTCATTAAAGATATACTTATATGAGGTTTAATATTGATCTTTTAAGTCTGTGGACATTATAATATAATTTTAAATAGAGTGATAAGACTATATTAATTAATATAGTCTTATATATCAGGGCTGTGGTTATATAACAGGACAATAGCATAATATAATTTTGAAATGTTTATTTTTATAATTATGAATTAATTAATTCTTTATATAGCATATAAATAATTTATTTCCACCCTTATGTACAGTGTATCTCACTAAATAAGTATGCTCATTAAAGAATTTTAAATTATTAAAATACTTCTATATAATATTTACTTAATTAATTAGTATATAAGTAGATATATATGGTGAGGCAATAGCCTGATGTGAGCGACTTCTGTTAATTCTATAGTGTCGTTAAAATGATTTGGAGAGATGAAAAAGGTTGCAATTCTATCTACTAAAGTTACATGCATCTCATAGTTACAGAAAGATAAGACATCAATTAATTGGATATCATGATATTGACTTACTCCTGCTATTATGGTAAATTTATTATCAATAATGTTTTTTTAGATAGTTTACGTTTTACTCATAAAGATGAGTGACGATGGAGGGAGATAGATATAGATATATGATGATAGATATAGAGGAGAGGATTAATGGATATGAATACGATGGATGGATTAATAGGCGTTGTGAGGAATAGTAGTGCGTAATAGTATAGAGGATGATATTATGAAAAGAGAATGATAATAGATAATTTATAGGGTAGAGATAGCATAGGTATAAATAATATGAAGTAGATAATGGGTGAGATAGAAAACATTAATAGCAATGATAGAAGACTGGAAAATAATGATATAAAAAGGAAGGATGAATATTAATAATAGTGGATCTATATACCCTACGTTGGACAGAACCCTTAAATTATTTATTACTATCAAAATAATGTTATTGTAAATTATAAATTTTTATTTTATCTATTATTATTATATAATTTTTTCCCCAGTTATTAATAATCTCTATTGTTACTTTTTAAAGGTTAAATTAGATTAGGTTTATGGTTTAAAATGATTTTATATGGTAAAAAATTTAAAATAAAGTATTATATTATTAATATTATAAATTAACTTAAACTTATTTATTATATTTTAATAATTTATTATTTTATATATATATTTAATTTATATCTAATATAACCTCACCAATTATTTGATATAATTAATTTAATATTAATAATACTTATTAATTGTGATATATAATAATTTATATATAAAGAATTGCAGTAATAATAAATATAATATAATATGAATGATAACAACATCCTTATTGTATGATCATATATATATTTCTGAATATATATATATTATGATCTTTAATTATCTTAATTATTTACCAGACTCTTCATGATATTCATTATTATAACATTAATATTATTAATAAATAAATAGTCTTAGTGGTGGTAATCATTAATTAAGTAATTTTAACAAGTTATCGACATGCTATATGAATAAATTATAGTGGTGATTCCTCTAAAATAATAAATTAATTAATAATGATTTAACATGAAATATTAAAAAAGTACTTGTGTGTATTACTATAGACTATTTTAATAATTATAATATTATTATTATGATAGATTTTCTCATCTGCTTACTTTATCTATCTATATAAAGATATATTGGATCTGAGTACATAGTTTTGTATACTATAATGACTCTATAACTATCTTGATTATTGAATTAGATATACTATTTGATTATTATTATATAATTATATATTATAATATTATATTATTAATATTACATTAATTATTCCCCCTTATACTTTCAGAATCAATATCGACGTATTTTTTATTATTAATATATAGTTTTTTATTTCTTATGTGTCAATCAATATTATTATTATTAATAATAATTGCATTTTATAAAAACATTAATTGACTTGGATAATTACATTAATATATTACTATAACACCTAAAAAATGTACCGAAAAGAATTTAAATTGTTAACTTAAATTTGTAATATTCATATTTTTTATTAATTTAAATTGTTCGTATTTATAATTATATTATATATATTATTCAGGGTAAACATAAGCATATATTATTTAACCGGTCTGTATTTTATATCATATGAATCTATAAATAATTATATATTATATTTTAGATAATATTGTTTATATATTAATTATTATATTATATGATTACAGATAAAGCATAAGTCGTTATCGCTATCGTTAGTATGATAAATAATAAATTTAGTATATAATTAAAAATGTAGGGAATAGTAGTTGAGATAATAGAGAAATTGATATATTATATAATATTATTATTTATATATATATTTATATTTAATTAAAAAGCAATTTAATTATTATATATATATATATATATATAATATATATATGATATATATAATATTAATATATTAGTATTATTATAACTTATAATATATATATTATTATATATATATCTCTCATTACATATATCCCTATATTAGTTTATATCATCTAAATTACTATCTATACCTCTATATAATCACGTTCTTTTCTGCGTTTACTCATGATATTCATTTCATAGGTATTCTTTGCGCCTGGGCAATCAATATCTTTCTAGCTATATATATTATATATATTTATATTATATATATATATATATATATTTATAATTCATTTATATTTATATAATAAAATAATATATTTCACCTTATTGTTCGAACGGGTGTTAGGTCCACAGTAAACGAGTATTCGGGTGTCAAACGAGTCCCGAGTGTGGGAAATCTGTACGTTAGACAGGTAATCTATTGTTTCTGCTGTAGATTTTCCGTATAAATAACTTGCACATATATCATTACTCTTCGCCTCTTCGTAGATCTCTAAAGAGCACGCATAAATTAAGCTTATGATCTTACCTAGCTGTGTATCTTCCTTATATTTCATTCATGGAGTAGTATATGAAGAGGTAATTAATTAATAATATCGAGAGAGATATTAAGGATGATAAAATAGATTAGGATTTATTTTATCCTATAAAGTTTACTTTGAATAGTAGTTAGGACCCATTCTCTTATGTAAAGTGATATTATAAACTAAGTCTCTATCATACTCCTATAAGCTTTTTTTCAGATGCAATCGTACAGTAATATAATGTTTACTTTACTTATATAGATATCTGTGTGATATATTAGGTGAGTTGAATATAGGTCGTAATAAGTAATATACATATCGGGTGAGATGATTTATGTCTATCTAGATTAGGCTCATAGATCCTACTAATATGAGGGAACTGATATTATCATAGAGAAGCATATCAACGACCTCCTGGAGACTATAGCCGTTATCGATCAAGGGATATGGAAGAAATCTCTTTCTAAGCTATAATATTATATTGCCCTGTTTAGACATCTGTGTATTTGGACCATAGGGGCGTGATAGAAATGCAAACAATACGACTGGACCTCTTAATGCTAGTCGCTTACTCTGTTGGTGTGCTCTGGGTACTTTGAGACATAAGACCATGTTTCCTACTCATTAATGATTGTTATTTCTAATATCCTATATGCCTATCTGTCAATAGGTGTATCATACCAAGATGTGATTATAACAACCATAACTAGAGCAATACCCCCTGACGAGTTATATTATATATATATATAATATATATATATATATATATTATATATATATCTTATCTTATATATATATATATATAATATATATATATATATTATATATATATATATAATATTATATATATATATATTAATTATATAATATATTATATAATAATATATATTTATAATATTATATATAATATACTTTTATAATATAGGCATGTTTTGTATCTCAGTGTAGTGGATCAAACTCTGACGTTATTGCAGAATACATATGCAAGAGAATAATCATCTATTGTATATATACTATTTGAGAGATTGGTTATTAGGGAAAGTTTTAAATTTTTTCTTTTTAGAAAGTGCAATCCAAATTTACTTCATTGAAAGGCATTTAAAGTGGTAACGCAACTCTTCAATTAAAACATTTCCAGTTTTATATTGAATTTTAAGAATGTATTTTCACGGTTAAAGTATATTCAATTTTTTTTTTTCATAATTTAAAATCAAAATTATATTTAAAATTATTTTTAAGATATTGCCATACTATTTTTTTTGCTTAAATAATTATATCGAACTTGTGAAATTTATTACGGGATATATTCTTAATTAATTATGCTCTATTCGTCTAAATGTTTTGTCATATTAGAGTTATTTATTTATTGTTATGTCTTCTAAATAAAAATCAATTCATCTTTATTCTTTTGATTAAATTACAATATATTCTTCCAATTGAATAGACGTGCGATTATTGATTCATACTATAATCTCAACTTTCTCTATCATTCGGGACTCTTAAAAATTTCACTTGTAGTTATTCTTCTGAACCAAAGTTATGCAAGGATGCAGTGAAGTGCTCTATTAGAGAATAATATAGAAAGGATAAAAAGAATTTAAAAAAAATATAAAGATACATATATTTGAATGCAGGAAAGATTGCAGGTAAAGTTTTAGGATTGAAATTAGGTTACTTGTAGAGTGACTACCAAATATTTCTTTAGTTATCTTTGAACCAAATTTATGTAGTTATAACAATTTATATTTTTTCATGAATACAAAATGTGATATATTCTTATGCCACTCCTCACCTTCACCCCTTCATATTCTGTTATGTATAACATTATTTAATAAAATTAGACTAGTGTAACTTGTTGAGAAATTTGTAAGCTTACAATACATAGCATAAAAAATCTTGTCAAGTATTCTTAACATTGAAATTATGTATTTGTATGTACAATGATGTGTGTGTGAATATTTTTTTATTTTTCCTAATATTAAATATAGTATACCTGTGCTGCAGGCCATATATTTAGAGGAAGTTCCAAAATGATTTGAGGCATATATATTCTCTTTTAAAATTGGAATTCTGTCTATAAATATATCACAATTACTTTTATAGTATTTTTATATTAAATACTTGAGTTTTGTGAATATATATATTTATGAGGAAGCTCTCCAACCATGGAGTTTTATGTGTTATATATTTTTTGTAATTTAAAATATATTTGAAATTCAATATATTATTAACTTTTAGTATAATTACTTACTTTTTTTATTAAGGACTTAGTTTTATGAGTAATATATTTCTAGAGTGACGCTTACATATATTTTGGTTCTGTATATTATTACTTATTTGGAATTTATAAATCCAAAAATATTCTATCTACTTTTACACAAATTAAACTTTATATATATCTTGGTCAGAATATTCAAAAGTTTTCTTAAGCTCTATGACATCTTTTTTGGTGATGCAAGAGTATATTTTTATGTAATTATTTCAGAGGGCTGTCACCAACTTGGTGAATGCTGGTGTGGTGATTGAGGATTCAAGTGTGCATCTTGTATATAAATCCCCTCAAGCATTTTCAATCATCTTGTGAAGTGAAAATTACAAACGCGGGACCCTAGCTAGGATATGAGTGCAAGTGCATGTAGACCTACCAAATCACGATAGATGCTAAAAGAAGAATCCTAATTTACTTCTTATGGTGAATGCTCGCACCTCAACGAGATATTAAGACATGTCGTTGTGTCTCTCTTTCGTCTCGCTCCACAATCGGGCGATGGGCCAAACTTTCGTATTTCTATTATATATAGCAGTATAGGTTAGAATGCTTTGGTGTATAGGTATAAATTTATAGTTTATATCTAAATAACCTATTATCAATGAGTGACATTATTGCAGTTTATCCTTATCATGATATTAAAATACTGTACTCCATGAAGTTATATTAGGTATTTTCCACCTTGTGATATGATGTACCCTTAGTTATTGGATTCCATGCCCTATTAGTGTAGATGCGCTTAATATAGGTATAAAAGAGCGCACATGTCTCCTATCGGTTTTTGGGTGCAGAATAGTCATCAAGGAACATATGCCCGAGTTTTTCTTTTAGCTCATCGTAGTCTGGTGGTTCAAGCATTGCTACGAATATCTTTGCTAGAGTGTCCAGGTTGAATTCCAGTCAGTGGTGATAATTGACTCTTTAGTTGATGTGTATATATTTTTTTATCATTACTTTATATTTATACTAACTGTCAAGTATAGTACAATGCGTATTTTATATCCTTATCTCAGTAATCATATATAATATATATTTATATATGTATATATATTAATATATATATATATATCTAATTATAATATATTATATATTATATATATATTATATATATTATATATATATATATAGATTATATATTATATATATATATATATATTATATATATAATTATATATATATATTATAATATATATAATATTATAAGTATATATAGTTATATATATTATAATTATTATATATATTTATATATATATATATATAATTATTATATATATATATTATATATATAAGATATATATATATACATATATATCCCTCATATAATATAAGATTTGTGTATACTCTATATATTTATATTATTTATATTATATAGTATAATATTATATATATTTATATATATATATATATATATATATATAATATGATATCAGTAAATTAAATGCAATATTCACATTAAAAATTTCTACTCTAATAAAAATAAATATAAA